>JAQFYM010000200.1:0-100205 GCA_034694785.1 Agrenia bidenticulata | reverse complement strand
GTTATCGTGATGACAGACAGACAGACGGACAGACGGACGGACACGGTGATCACATAAGCCCTGGCTCGGGCTAAAAACTCAAAGCGTCAGTTGGATAACGATCGTGATCCAACAAACAATCCTTATAATATTCTTACCGCTCGTCCAGCTTTAACCAGATCTTCCAAATCATATCCCGGTAACACTCCATAATGTTGAAGACTACCGAAATTTCCCAGCTTCTTAGCATTTTGATGAAAAACGCAACCTCCTCCCTGATAGGAAATTTTATATTCAAACATTAGAAAATCGATGGGGTTAAAAATATAATCCTGGATTCACCATTGATGCCTTGTCCAGCAATGCTCGACAATTTTCATTCTTGTCAGGTCTCCTTTCCAATAACGGGTTGATGCATGTATGCTCCCGGCTAGCCAGAATCACAGATCTATGAAAAAAAAAAACCAATCCAAAATGTTTCATAACCTTTTTTGTCATTATCGTTTCGTCGAAAATATTAACATATAATTAGTATACAATGGCTTTTTGGAAGCTGAAGCTAGACAAGGAGATGACAAACGTGATTTATTTTGATTCCTCAGGGTAAGCCAGAAGGAAGTCATGGATGAAATAAATCAGGGGAAAAATAGGGTATAGATCCTTGAATTAATAAAAAGCCTTTTCACCAGGAATCCCGATAATTATTCGACATTGGGATTGATATGAGGGAGAGAGGAGTTAGTCAAAGGGCTAAATAAAGCAAAAAAGATAGGGATCAGTCACTTCAAATTGTGAAACTACTAATCAAGGCTCTTGAAAATCATTAGAGCAAGAAATGTCTATAAAGGGGAGGGAGAAAAGCAGAGCTGCAGACAAATCTCTAACATCTCTATCCGATGTATTTGAGTCCAATACTCTAAGCACTTACTACTCCAACCAAATAAGCATGCGACAGAGACACAGAATAATATCGATCCATCATCAACTCGACAACAACCACGGTAGAATTTCTCGCATCTCGCTGGGCTGACTGAATTCACAGCCCACTTAGAAAATATCACATCCTCCCTCCGAGATTCACCCTTCCTCCTCTCAGAAAAAAACTCCATGATGGAGACCATTAAATTCAACTGTGCAAAAGTAATAATGTGACCTCCTTGGGATTTCATGTGATTACCTGGAGCCTCGTTGTCACAAGCACTTTCTATACTGCACAAAATCTAGCCTTTATAGAAACCCTAGACCCAAATGACTGCTCGAGGAAATCTTACGATGACGATAAAAAAAAGATAATTAGCCGAGTAGAAAGGGAATGATTCACTACTTGAAGATTTCACAGGAAAGAAGCCCTCGAAAATGCTTTCTCCATTCCAATCATCTTCTCCCACGTTCCTTTCTATTGATAAAAAAGCACCTTTGCATATGATTCAGATCTTAAAACACGCCAAGGACCCATCCTTTGAATTCTTTGGTGATTTAAAGGAGTTCATCTTGGTTACAAAAAGCAATCTCTTGTGTAACTCTCTTTCTCTCTCTCTCTCTCCAAAAACTAAATTAGACTTCATAATTTCAATGATACTTGCAACAAGAAATATCCATAGAATTTCCTCTACAAGAGGGTTGACAGATCTCATTTTAGCATCTTTGGAATTCCCAAAATTCATCCATTCATACACAGGACCGGGAGAGGAGATTTCAGCACAGAAGTGGAAATATTCTTCACCGTCAATGAAAAAAATCTCTAGAGAATCTTCATAAAAAGAAACCATCTATTCATAAAATGTATGTTGAGAGGAGGAAGCAGGTCAAGGGATTTTTTCGAGCCAAAGCCTCCAGGTTTTATTTCATTCAATTCCTCTGGCTAATTAAATGACACAATTTACGCTTTGGTTCTTGGTTCCTAAATCGCTAATGAGAAGGCTCAAGAGTTCCATCTCAATCCAAATTACAATTAATATAAGTTATGGACTACCGAGAAGAAGGTTTCAATGTCTTGCCGTCATAGACTGTCAACGCCACTGTCCTATACATCTGTAAACTAACCATTTTTATACATTTCAGTATGAATTATCCCTTGCTCTTTTTACTTCAAAATCGACACAAGAAAAAGTCGTGTTAAAATTCGAAAAATTCATGCCACGAAGACCAGCATTTCCTTGGTATGTTGTCATAATCCATACGCAAGCATAATTATTTACAAACTTTGAAATAATGTAGCTTCCTATAACAATGAATACTGATAGTGAACCTGTTTCAAATACAATAAAACCAAGCAAACTATTCAAACTAACAAAGAAAATGAAACCTGGCTCAAAGAATCGTCAAAGAGCATTGGCAAACAAATTCATGTCGAAATAGATATGAGCTGAACAAGTATAAAAAGACTCGAAGAAAGAAATAAGGACTTGAGAAGGTTGTATTGGAAAAGGCGAGTGTGATAAAACGAAACTTGAGCCTTAGGTGAAAAGGCCCGAATGAGGCTGCTCCTGGTAGCTGTTGAAAGAATAGAATTTGTGAAAAGATAAAGTCTGATAAAGACGGAGTTCATTGAATTGAATGATATTAGTACAGCCCACAAGACGGGAAACCGCTTGAACGCACACAACAAATAACAAAACAAAAGAAGAAAATATGATAGTAAAATACGAGGAGGACGAAGGATAAAGAAGACGATATCTCATCAAAGGGAATCTTATTCAAACACAAACCCAACCATCCAAAATGCAATATTACTTCCAGGCATGTCGGGTTAAGCATTTCTTCTCAACCCGAAAATATTCCTTTTCTGTCTCTAGTTACTGCTTACTAGAGAATCCGACTTTCCGTCTATTATCCACATATTCCCTGATTTATGATATACATCTTCATTTCGACTTCCCTTCCATCGCGTTTGGGTTTCTTTGAATAACTAAGCACCCACGTAACTTTTTAGACAAACTGCTCAAAGAGATTATCCCCTACAGCTACAGCTAATTGAAGAGCAGAAGGACTTCACTCATGACTAATTTCCTTTAGTCCATTAAAACATGCCAAGTTGTGAAGAGTGAAGTTTCCTCAGAAGTCTACATCCCACTCCCGCGATACCAAATGAGAATATTTTACGTGGCATTTCTGTCACATTCAAAGAAAACTTCTCGAAATATTCAGCGATAACAATAAAATATTTATCGGCTTACCTCACGTCCTTATAGTAAGTCTTCCGAAGCTCACGGGTGATTTGGGAAATCTGCTTGTGTGTTCGAGTCCCGAAGAAAATTTTAGGAACCCTATACGAAAAAATCGACTACTTTAATTTTGTAAGAATAATAAAAACATCTGCTGTTGTTCAATGCTTACGTCAGTTTTCGATCAGGTGCAACAAAATACGGTTTCTCAATCGGCTTTTCCAGAATTTCAGGGGTGGCATTTTCCTTCCCAAACTCTAGTCGTACGCTGATGTCCTTCTCAGATTGTTGGGGGGAGTCCTATTCGAAAACCATCTCAATATTATAATTTAAAAAGCAAATCGAAATCCAATCCCAATTTTAGGTATTTGAAGTCACGTACAACCAATGGCAGAGCCTTGGCTCGTTTCATCGGCTTAAAGTCATCGTCATCATCATCTGACAGCGTAAATACTTCAGGTACTGAAAAAGGCGACGGCTTAGGACTCTCAAACCCTGTCTGTCCATTGCTTTCATTCATAGACATCAGCGATTGATCTGTAGAGGACGAATAAAACGTAAATGGGAATTATTATTAGAAATTGTGCGAGCGATAAAAACTTAATTTCATGCAGAACTAATAACTATTCCACCGCCTTGGACAGAAATAACGGACAGCAAAGACTTATTGCATTTTCGAAATTCAATATGGGAAAAAGTTCCTAATTTCAAATGAAACTGATGAGAAGAATCTGTGATGAAAAATTTGACATTTCCCCCATGCATGAACCATTGAATTGAAATAAAATCAGAACCGAAAACCAAACAACGTTTCATGTATCAGCACCATTACAATCCCCTATCATTAAAATAGCTCAAAGAAAGGGATTGGTCGTTCAGCCTATGAATTCTATGAAATCAAGTCCGGTCTGCGGCCATTATCGGTTTCCGAATCGAGAAAAACTACATGAAAAAGGGATAATGATTACTTCACCAGAAAGGGCAATAAAACAGAAACCAGAAGCTGCTCTCTGGTCTCATATCTACAAAGTTAACGAAACTAATATGGCTGGTAATATCAACCCAGTCGGAGGAATATCAACCCTTGTCACACGTGCATGAGGGTCTGACTCTGACTTGACATACGAAGCTTTTAGCAGTCGATTGCTTTATCAATCCAACCCGCCTAGAAACTCAGGAGCCTTCTAATTTTATATTCCGTCATTCAAGTTCCTCGTATCCCTGGCATGTAAAAGACCGATGCAACTCTACATCCGACAACATAGGCTTTTAGAGATCATAAAAATTTGTAAGGGATTAAAACAAAAGGGGGCTACAAATATCCTGGTAAAAGCACTACATTTTTTTTATACCAAACTCTTATTGCTGTTACAATCTGAACAATTATTGAAGAAACTCTCATGCAACTTGAACACAATCTTAGTATGTCTTAAGCCACCAACGATACCCGTAATTTAAAAAAAAACCTAATGTCCTGCATTAAATTCATCATTAGGGCAATAAAAATTTAGCCAGTAGCAACCATTAACCATGTAGACTTACTCCGTTTAACAAAATATGAGTAGCAGACGATGAAACTGATGGCAAGAGGTATAAAACAATTTCGTTTCAAATAAAAATCTAATAACTTGGTTTCACCTTACTCAAAGGGAAAAGTTATTTGACTTTGAATTATAATATCTGGACGGTACGAAACTTACAATTAGGTGTACATTTACTTTTCATCATTTGAACGAATAACTTATGTTTTGTTTGACTAGCATACGCACTTACGCACTATAGCCTGTTGGAACTCATACTTATGCTAATAATATGAATAATTGATGATTAAGACCGAATGGCTACATTTTCCACGTTTATCGTTTCAGGTCTGGTTACGCCGCCTGGTACGCTGCAAATCGAATCCTAACCGAAGCTTTAAAATGCATGAAAATTCCATATCGCCATAGCCATCAGCTAGAATTGTAGTGTGGTTAATATTTTAACCCTTGCCAAACTATAGATTCCAATCCTATCAGATTGTCTTGCACAGATAAAATGAGAAATCCCAATCGAGCCAGATATCACTGCTTGGAATTCAATCGGTAGCAATTCAAATTTCCTTCCTTTTCATCTCTTCCAGCATCAGGGAGGCACCCAACGGAGTATAAGAAGCTGAAACAAATTCCACAAGTCTAACGTTTGAATAGATTCAAAAAGTTAGAAAGTGTGTGAAGAGAAAACCAAAGGAAAGCAAAGGCTGGAAACAGAAGGATCATAAGGGACTGGTCTTCAAAAAAGCCAAACTCATAACGATGACAAAGAGCTGATAGGGAGAGGATCTGAGAAAATTGAAGAATTATCCGGAGATTGATCTAGCAACTACAGAAAACTCCTTCCTCTCTTTTCAGCTCAAAGAAGTGCAATTTAGTTGGGAGTACGAGCCAGGCTCTGCTCTTGTTACACAAAGACGGGAAATAAGAGAGATTTTTTTTTCTGGATGGAAGAGAGAGAGAGAGAAGAGAGATGGATGGAATAAGCTCTGAGGGAATTAAATCCGCTAATTTTCTTCACATATCCGAACAGGGCAAAGAAGAATTCGGTGAACCGAGAAAAACTGTCATAGTCAAGCACCCGAGGAGTAGGAATTCACTCTGAGAGAGCCTATAATATGATCCCTTGTAGTCTTCTCCCCTCCGTCTCATTACTTTCACTTGGTGAGGGAGATGTCCATAGTCCTCCCTTTTGCCAGAGGTACTTATTAACTCACAGTCATTCAAGCTCAGGTTCTTTCAGGGAGATAATCACAGTTTCATGCATTTCACCATCCACTCCTACAAATGAGCCTCCAAATTCTTCATAGCCAAGAACACATCGTGGTGATGGTGAAGGGAAATGTGGATAGGAGTCAGGCAGAAAATACGTTAAATCTATTTTTGAGTGAATTCAGTGAGAGTTGCTGTACTTGACATCAAAGGATTCTACTCTTCCCTTTCCCTCTTAGTCACTCATTCCACTGGAAATAGTCTTTTAAGATAAAACCCGCTAACTCCAGCATTCAACCCGAATCTGACATCCCCATCCCATCCTCTACGTGTCTTCCGTATTCAATCCCAAATGACTACAGTTGACAAAATCCAATATCCTCCATTCATCAACTTCACAACCTGTTCTCTAAAAATTTCATGCACATCATAACCTAATCACTACTTTCAGAGATCATCTTCACGAAGTTCAGATCCACAGAGAAGCCAAAGATAAGAAAGCCAAGCTCACCTTTGCCGTTCGTGAACGCTGATGCTTCTCCACATGTGGCTTCCTTATCAAACTCCTGGGCATGAACTGACTTCCGTTTCGACTGCTCCCCTGGTATTTGCACTGCGTCGATTGACGCATTACGAGCGTCAATCTCTGCATTCAACTGGAGCACACGAGCTGAAAACATGGAAACAAAATACATTTTAAAACTTAATTTATGATATTAAAAACAGAAAATTTTAACTTCCGTCGCTAACTTTTTTTAGACCGGAATCAAACACCTCAACATGTCAAAAATTATATTGTGGATTACTGTTTTTAAAGTATCACACATTTTTTTAAGCTCGATATCCTCATAAAACCATCATAGCCAACTAGATCTAAAGCCATAGCCTAGACTTTTGTTCATATGGTTTCGTATTTTAATATGCCAACATTGCCAAGAAAGGCGTTTACAAACTTAACATACAAATGAATGTGCCCAAGAACGGACAATTATGAATAAAAAGCCCTATTGCACACACATGTAAGCTCTGTGTAACTTTTGGATATGAAGGCTTAATCCAAATAACAAAAGTATAACCCTTCCTGAATAAGCACCAAAGTATCTTGAACATGATAAAGCAAAATCTCTAAAAATCCACCCATACAACATTCTTACCAAGGAGATCATGACATACATGATTCCCTCTGTGCCCCCAGATACCCTTATCAGTTTGAGTAATAAAATCCACATCACAAACATGGATGTGTGACAGCAAATGCAGAGACTGATCACGATCACCGATGATGAGAGACCAGTAAGGGTGAATAGCCACTTACAATGAAGATGCAGGAGCTAATAAGACAGGCAGCTTCATTCATAGAGTCTGGTTAAGTTTCAGATGCAAAAACTGACATAATATTGTGTAGGACTGTCCATTGAAATCCATCTGAATAGACTTTTGGAAATAGGACAACAGGCTGAGGGTCCCATGAAATGAAAAGGGAAGTCCTCTGAGCTACCCAATTACTCCCGGAACACAATGGACCATCTCGAATGGAGCTTGTTGAGGGTCCAACCCCTTTTCATAAGAAAGCTAATATTGAACTTGATAGGGCTACACACTCTAAAAGAGCCATGTGTAATACGAGGGGGGAAACGACATGAGCCTCATCACACATCCAAGTTATTTACCCGGATTTCATGTAACCCATCATCCTTGCATTTTATCGAAAATACATGACCATCCAAAAAGATCTCAACTCCATGTACAGATTTCAAGCTGACTAATCTAACTAAATCCAGAACGAAATAAAATTGTGAAATATTAGCCACATTTCACTCAACCATGGATAATAATAATGAATAACAGCAACTTCTGCTGCTCCTACGTTTCTCTATACTTTACAAGCGGATGATACTCTCTAAGGTCTAAGTGCAGACCCCCACGTCTGGGTATCCCCAAAAATGCTAGGCTCAAAAACTTAATCCATGCAAGGTATCAGTGTTTCAATCGGTTCGTCCTATCCTAATTCCGCATCGTCGAATCCATCATACCAAATTACATCATTCTCAACCTCTTTTCACCTAATATCTGGCAACAAAACAGTTTCTGACTTCACATCATTTTCCGCGATCCCATCCCCCTACCCTTTCCTCACATCAGACACGGACTGTTAGCTCGGAAAAGACATCGAAATCCAATTGATATTCTAAGGACAGGGACAAGGATAAAGATCCACTTATTATCTATACCATTGTGCATCAATAATCTAGCAACTATGGGCTCCAGATCCCACTTTACCACATTATACTTACAAAGCTTTTAAGTCGTCTAATGAACCATTTTCCATTGTGCATTGTCATCTTTATGATATGAAAATCACTTTTAGAGCTGTTTTAGGATACTTGCTTATACTTGGAATTTGTGCATTCAAATTGGACTTGCACAGCTCAAGTAACAAATTTGTAAAGAGACTCGTCTCTATATCATTTTACAAGTTGTATTTAATAATATATCACAAAAGAGACACGGTTACTTTCAGATTCGCTATAATTGAGTGCATACAGTTTAGCGACAGGAACAAACCGTTTTCATACAAACAAGCCTTTCCCTCGGTAATCCTTCCTTCCGTGAAATCATTGCACAACACGGATATACAAGCCCCCGATTTGGTTCAGATAATTCTTTCAGAACTGTTATAATATAACTACTAAAATCAATAAAGAAGAAAAAACGAATGCTCAGCATCAAAAGACGAGCGACCCAGAACTGAAACCAAATATAATTTTGCATTTAAGTCCCCATGAAAAAACAGCTAAGCAATTGCACAAGTAAAATAAGATTAAATCTGGAAGAAAACATTCCATTCACGAAATTCTGAGAAGCCCAATAGAAGTGTCATCGTTTTGTTCATTTCAATCTGAGCGTAATGAGCCCCTTTCTGTCCTAAATAAGCTTATCTGACAATTCTCTAGAAATGTCTTCCTATCTTAAATGGAAAATGGGGACCTGGGATACCAACATTAAATAAAAGAAGACGAGCACGTTCTTCATCCGTCCGACTCACTGACAGCGGTATTCTTCTACATGCTACGCACACAGATTCAATCCTTTTTGCCTAACCTGGTGTTCAATGTGACCTGGTAGATGTGTATTATAACTTTAGTATAATCTATTATTTATAAAGGTTCAACGATTCGACTACAAAGTAGCAGAGTTTATGTAACCGATGATGGTTAGTATCGAATTAGCTATTAAGACCAATCTGTTAGGAAAATTTGCAACTAATTTTTCCGCTTGAAATATCTCGAAATAATTATGACATAACTTATGATGGATGAATCATGAGATCAGGCAGAATTAATTACATTCATCTGAATGGAACCACATTTGAAACAATTGAAACGGTATTAATTAATCCCCCATTTGAGTTTAATATAGCGTATTTAAAAAGTCCTCTTACGTGTACCATTCGGTGAATGAGGGCTGTCTTTGAAAAGCAAAAAAATACATTACATTTAAATCCGAATGTGAAGATCTTCTAATCTTTGAGTACTAAATTATTATGTATACTGTACTGTAACAGTTATAAGTTACACAGATATCTAATAATTCTATCATGAGTATGAGCAAATATTTCTCAATCAACGAGTTACAAGAGGAGCTACAAAAGAATAGATCTTGATGTTATGTACACACAAACTCGGTTCCATACCGAATTTCAACCGGAACCGATTGATGCAAATACAACTATTGAAATATTCATATGATAGGTTACCCAATTCAATTCCTTGCAAATGCGAAACAGTGCATCAATATAGATTATTAGCTAAAGCTACATGCAAATAAAGCTAAATGTAATTTCCGAACTGATTCTGGATTATATTTCACTCCAGCATAAGCCTTGTTAAAATTTCAAAAATCATTAGCGGGAATCCGGAGTTTATCTCAGAAAACCATAATTGCAAAAGTAAACCCAATTTTAAAAAATCTTTTGGATGCCTGACAGGGCAAACCTAAAAAACGATCATGACTACAATCTTTTCACTCCACCCGTCCCCAGCACGCTTAGATATTCATTTGCAGAAAGTAGACATGTGTTTCTTGCGACCCTTTGTTTTGATCACATGAAATCGGTCGTAACTTGAGGCAAAAACAAACTCAGACTCTCATTCATTATTGACAGAGGTTGTGCACAGTCTCGTGCTTGTGTATTATGACAAGCTTAGGGAAAATAATAATACATATTCTCGTAGGAGATGAAGCTCGCGTAGGTTCAAAGAATCCTATTTATTAGAATTAAGTTACTCTTTAAATGTGAGCTAGGGATAAAAGAGCTGAGCTAATCTTCTAACATTATAAATGTAGTCTTTCCCTACTAAAATTTTCTTTACTTTTCTCTCTCTACAACCACCAAGACTTAATTCCAACTGTCCCAAGTCGAAGGCAGTCGCTGAGGCAAATTGCCTTTTAGTAAATAAATAAAAAAAAATGTTGCCAAACTCTGTTTTTTTTCGGTAGAACAGTTTGGCAAATTGTTTAGATGCATTCGGCAAAACCCCACAATACAAAAATTCGAAAATCAGGCGGACTTATACAGTTAGACGAATTGATTATTTCAAATAGTAAAACGATAAATATTACCATTTTCAAAATTCCCTCATTAAACTATGCAAAGTTGGCGTCTGTATTATTAATGCAGTATTATGAGCTTGTCTTCGATCAGAAAAAGTAGCTAGCTGAACACAATTTGACAAACTATCCTTCAAATTTTACTAAATATGACCATACAAATTATTTTTAATTTCCTGAACTTACTCGGAGCTGTAAAAATCGCCGAAATGGAAATGAAAATTTGGCGAAGAGGCAAATTGCCTCAGCAATATTGAATCCCAAAGACTCCTCAAAAATACTTCAAATAGGCTTATTAATTCGTACCTTCCAAAATTAAAGAGAAAAGAAAGGAGTGAAAGAGAGTGAAAAATAAATATTAAAGATACTTTTTATACATCTACAGATGGCAAATTTTATATGCCAGAGGTGAAGTCCTTTTGAACTCTCGAATAATAAAACATGCTCTGCAGCATGCCCATACAAAAAAAACGCTAGAATCCACCTCCAAGTAAGCCAAAAGCTGTATAATTAGCAAGCCTCAGGAATCCACAAGGTACTAATTCCTCAACAAAGGAACCTACTACTCATCACTCTGGAATCCTCATCATGCGGAATACTGCATAAGAGGAGAAAGGTAACCGAGAGATGTAGTAAAAGTAAACATGGAACCTCTGGCTCTTTTGTTAATTCAGTCTGAAAAACTTTTGACTTCCACAGAGGCTCTCTCCTCCTCTTCCCCCTAACTTATCCTTACGTCCGGAGAAAGCAGACGGGATTTTTCTCCTTGTGAAGTTGTATCCCACAGGCGAAAAGACTTGTGGGCTTTTCACGGAGTAAATTGAACATTGTCAGTCTCTCCCAGTAGATAAGATAGAGTTTTGAGAGATTATTATCTCTCGGGAGTGAGAGAGACTCGTTTTTATAAAGTTGGTGGTGCCGTAGTGTGAGTATCGATTCCTGGACATGTTGTGTATTGTGTTGTTGTGAGGAGAAGGTCTGAGGGATTATAAGTGTGTGGCGCATGGAGGGTGGAGGTGCCCGCCATGCGGGATTTTCGGGGAGAGAGGTGGTGCGAACCAATGGATGACCCGGACACCACAGACGCCTCCAATCTCACGCCCTTATGTGTTTCTCACGACGCCCGACTCCTCTATTGATTCAACGCCATGATGCTTGTCCACCTTCTCAATCACACTTTTACTTTCACTCTTACCCCCCCCCCCTCTCTCTTCACCTTAGATATATCCGCACGAAACAACCTCTAAAGCCAGCACCCACTCAATTCCATCGCTTTAGATGAAACAAAGTTTTTTATCTCTCGCTTTCTCTTATGCCCTTTCCTTCCTTCTCAATTAAGAGGGATAAATTAGTTGTTTCCTTGTAACTTGGTATGATGATTAAGGCAACACTTTCCCTACTTTGCAGGAGATACATAGCGGGGGGACTCTTGCAGAGCTTCAGTAGAAATAAGTTTGTTATAGTTAATTTTCTTATTTTTGTCGAGGACAATTTTTGTACGAGGGGACACTGCACGGGGTGATGCGTCGTTGGTTTTGCATTATGGATTTTATGTCAAGATTTAGCGAAACACCAGAAACTCCACAACACTTTTACTTTTCCCAGAGTCTAAATCTAATCAGAGAATTCTTCGTTTTGGAAGAAAGGGCACTTGAACCGGGTTTTCGGGATTCTCTTCAAAAGCACAGCGAGCAAACAAACGAAAATGACATCTAATCAAATATTAAATATTATGTATCTATATATACGTATGTTTATGTGTGTTTTGGCCGCTTTGGAATTCCAAAACTGTGGTGAACAAACGGAGCGAGGGACTGTGGATAAATAAGAATCTTTGGTTTATGTTCCTTTCTGCAAACAGAGTGAAAATAGCAAAATAAAAATTCAACTTAGAATTGCCTCTATTTGTGAGATGGACGGTAAAAAATAATATATTTTCTGATCTAGTGATCTACAATTTCTCCCTACATAAAAGACCAACAAATTCCTCCCAGCTTCAATGATGTTTTACAGAATAGTATCCTTCCGAAACAAAGCCGTCGGCCTTTTTTGAGAGTTTTTACAACCATCAACCATAGTTTAAAAAAACTGGCTTAGAGCGGATAATCCATGGTCAGGATGCACACAGATCATTTATTTTAATCTAAAGAGACGTGCCTCTACTCCGTGAACATTGAATTACTGACAGAGACTGAATTTCGGACACATTTACGGTACACTTTCAACAGGCAGGTACACGCATATGCCTTACGATCTTCGGATTTTGACAACCTGATCATCTACATCGATAAACGTGACTCTAATCCCAAACACAAATTTTAGTCACTTCCAACTCCCAATTTCAAAAAAGGTTGATGGAGCTCAAAAATACTTTCAGCCTAATCATCAAACATCAAACAACTAACAACATTGTCAAATCCACAAGAATTTCAACAAGGAATTTTAACAAGCAGAGCTTTTAGGCATAGAATGACAACTCCATAAAACCCAAGTCAATAAATCACCTCCAAATGAATGCCTTCTGGGTGGACCTTCTGCATTAATAACAAAGAGAGAAAGAGAGAAGGGCTATGAATGAGTGCCCACGATTTCTATAACTTGGCATCTCCAAATATTTAACGTCAACAAGCATATTGTGCTACGTGTCCGGGGGACACTTAAACTGCCATAAATCGGGGAGATTGCTTGCTCCCAGCCAGACTTTCAGGTATGGGGGGACTCACCTCCAAGGAAATTGGCTACTCAGTTCAAGCAATCAAAACACCGTCGCATGATATGATTTTATTAATGAATTGTTCATTCAACCTTCACTTCACGTTTATGACAAAGTTCTGCATTCACCTCTGGTCGACAATATTATATCTTTTAGTATACTTGGCGTTGAATCAAATCCTCAGGTTTAATTACTTTCCTCACATTATGTATAAACGATACATGTTGGAATATCTACCTTTTATCATGACAGATTAATAGTTTCCATGTCTATTACAATTATGAATTACGCTTTAATCGTTTTATACCCTATACTACAAAACTACAAGCCCTTATCTAAATACTCATATAGAAACTACATTCAACTCCTTGATTGACTAATAAGTATTTTTTAAATCTCGCTTCAAATCTGTGCTTAATACTTTGGCAGACCTCTTACTACTTGCCTTTACTAAATATGAAATAATTAAATCTGATTGCAACACTCAATACTTGCAGTTAAATTCACACACAAATACCATTAGCTCGTCCATGTAAGCACGGACGTTAGTTGAGAATTGTATATATTTTCATTCCAAACTAAAGAGGCGCCTATTTCGGATGGGGGGGGGGCGTTAAAAATTAAAGGAAAGGTAAAGGACTTTATGACACTAATTTAAAAAAAAATCTGATTTGAAAGATTGGTTTCTGCTATTACTTCAACAGTTTTTCCTCAGTCTAAAATCCATACAAATTAAAACTAAAATTTGTAACTAGTTTTTAACTAAACCCATATTCAACTTCTTGTTAAAATTACTAAACCATTTCTATTACTCGCAT
This sequence comes from Agrenia bidenticulata, assembly GCA_034694785.1. Taxonomy (NCBI): domain Eukaryota; kingdom Metazoa; phylum Arthropoda; class Collembola; order Entomobryomorpha; family Isotomidae; genus Agrenia; species Agrenia bidenticulata. The sequence continues at coordinate 86,176 of JAQFYM010000200.1, read as the reverse complement.
TATTCTATTGTCTTAAAGCCCCAACATAACAAAATACACTAGCTAACACTAAATAGTCTCAGACTGACTTTATCCTTCTCCCAGCAACAATTCCTACCAACATGATAAAGCCAGTCACACCGACAAGATAAATTATCTTTACCAGTATTTAAAAATAATCCTTTAGCCTTATATCTTTTGAAATAATCCAAAAATACCATTTCCCCTAATCCTCTCTAATGAAAGTAAAAGCAAAGAAAGTTTATCCAAGGGGAGTCGAAAAGTGTGCAGATTTAAGAGTAGATGGAGCTAAGTGTATTGCAGCTTCCTACACGCACTCACTTTCCTTCTTTTAAACTTGTCCTCTGCATCCAGCCAAAGCCAAACCAACCCGACTCACTCCAAAGAAAAACCATCTCCTCAAATCCTAAATCCATCCAACTCTATAAGATCCAATCCTTCTTTCTTATCTTTCTCTTCATCTTATAACTCAGTGTGGAGTTAGAAACACACAGAACTTGATTTGCATGTAGGTATAATAATTAATTTCTATATTCAAGATAAGAGGAACCTATTCACTTTCCACATAGTCCAGCGATGAGGCTATTTGTCAACTACTGGTGGATATGACCTGTGCTAGACAGGAATAACGTAAATGAGCTTTTTAAATATTTTTAAAATAAACTATATTTTATCATCTTACTGTATGGATTAGAAACACAAATATTTGCTCAAGGGATATTTTTAGTGTAGCTTATAATTCAAATTATCACGAGGCGTGCCTGGCCTTGTGTCAATCATTGACGCAGCGGCTTATTAAGTTAACAAGGATGCATTGTTAATGTTAACCAGTACTATTTAAATTATTTATTTGCATGCAAAAAATAGTGGCAAGGTTAGTTTTTAGAGAACGCGAGTCAGACGAGGCTACAAAATACCGAGTGAGTGCATTATACTGTACTATACTATATGCTTCAGCTTTTAATTAAAAAATAATGATTTTATATGCTTAACATTAAATAGGAAAAAGTTTAGAGAAAATACCAAAAAAGAATATAAATTTGGCTACGATTCTTTCAGAGCATAAGCTAGAACCCCTTGAACATGGAACAACATGAACTCAAGTTTTGACAAATCTAATAGCAAGGAGATTTATTCCATGGAGATTCTTTCCCAGTCCCAAATATAGCAAGGCGTAAGGCGTAGGATGACTGACAATTGACAACGACAACTCTTTTTGAGATGTTACAACTTACAAGCGTGTGAAAGGTAGTGGGAGAAGCTGGATAGTCAAATTAAAATACAGAATGGAGATAACCGAGAGGGAGACTCCACTCAATTTCAAATTAGCATACAATAGACTCTACTGGATGAATGGATCCAACACGTAAGGTTCTAACTTCTAACTGTCAACCAGCAAAAATTTCAACCACTAGATCATCCGTCATAAAGTCAAAGCAACAATGAGAGAAGAATAATCGTTCCTTATCCTCCTACTTGATGATGACCTTCTCCAAGACTAAAAACCGTCTCCTTCTTTACTCCTTAAGATTTTTTGAGCTTCCAAAAATCATTTAGAGATACCTCCGTACTATGGACAACAATAACCCTTGCAACCTACACAGTCCATCCCATCAACAATGACACTTTTACACAAGAACATCTTTCTCATATCTACAAATCCCACATACACTGCAAAGGAATCACATAATAATATGGATAGGGTTAGTCATCATCACTCATTCGAAAAAAATCTTCTTGTAAAGAAATCACAGTCAACCATCACCTCAGTCCTTATCAATCTCAGAAACTCCTGTCAAACAGATTCTGTGAGAAGTACAATTGTCTCAGAGTGTCATTCCAATCACCATCTCCTTTCTTGTGTCATATACCCTAACGGTTCAGCTCGTCAAGATATTCGATGAACTCATCCGTGAATACTATATTATTAACAGTTGGATTGAAAGAGAAATAGATTTGCGGAAATCATTATCTGAAAATCATTAGTTTGCTATCACACTTACTATGGTGGAATTGATTATCTCTAAAGAGCAATAGATGTCTGTATTTGATTTGGTCAGAATTAGAATGATGTGAAGTCGAAAGAAATTTTAAAATCATTATTTAAGTGGAATAGGTGGATTAAAGTAGGGTTTAGAAGTTTGTACACATGAAATATAATTGTGGTGACAGAAGATACGATTATGGGATTTGGTGGGATCACTCAGATTAATACAAAGCGATTAGATCAATTGAGCCAAAAGATGAATAGGCTCCGGTTGGCGGATTTTCCTCTCACAAGTGACAGATGAGAGATACCGTGGGTGGACAATGAGAAAAGGCAAATCGATGCAATAGATTGAAGTAGCTATTGAGAATCGTAATCGGAAATACGGCAGCAGTCACACCAGCAGCAGCAGCTAAGCACTAGCCGCTTAGAACGAAAAATTGAAAGGGAAAGGTAGTTAGTGGGATGAAGAGAAGGGCAGATGTTATCCAAAAGGGCTTCTTCGTATGACAATCGAGTAGGTAAACACAGACTCATCAGAAGAAGATTAAATGAACTGTCCTGCCTGACCATTCTAGATAGATTGAACAAATAATAGCGAGAGAGCCCAGGAGCTGCATTAAACATTAAACACGCATTATTATGCGTGTGGTCCGGAGATTCTAGATTCCCCGACATTACTTGGGAAATAATGGGTTCCAGTATAGTGCCTTGTGGTCCTCTGATGAGCTTCGTCTCCTGCAGACGGTCCTGATTTCCCTAATGCCAATTATCTCAAGCCTCGTTCGAAGTTGACAATTATACGCGTATTGACGTTCTATGGGTCGGAAGAGAAACAAAGAGCGGAGGACGAGTAGCAACACAGGGTTTGTATTGAAACAATTAGAACTAGTCAGAAATCTCCTTTATCAAAGACCGCTGTCTCCGAGCCCATTAGAGCACTTAAACTGTCCGCCTGCCACTTTGACTACGATACGACTAATGGATAAGTAGTCCTTTAACAACCGAGGTGTATACTCCAATCATCTTACACACCTGAAAACAGTAAAATAAATGTCAACCAAGTCCCAAGAGCTAAGTGCCTTCCTCGACTCACTTGACGTTGACACTTACTCTGTACACCTACCCTTACACTTTACTGTTTGTTAGCCAACCCTGCCAACCTGACCGGTTTATGAACATTTCAAAGTTTCAAACAGTCTTATCAAGCCAACCTACTTTCTCTGACTGACATGGATCTATAATTTCCCCCCGTGTCATTCCAATGCGAGAAATTTATTGTTGATTGTCCACCTGTCTTAAGTCTCTTGAGTCACGTCTGTGGTCCGACCCACCATCTCACATGTAGGTAACCCTCGAAGCTGCTAATATATCATCATAATTTCAGTTAACAACTGCTTCTGCAAACAAAGCCCAATAAACAACATCTAACAGCTAGTAATTATATGGTGCTGGAATTGCACTGGATTGCAAAACGTAATCTATAATTTCAATCGCTGTTTACGAGACGAGAAAGTCTAGCAGCTGTGGTGGGCAGTTAACAAGTACGAGATATCAACACTATTCATCTCAAGGATGTGATAATAGAACGGAGGAATGGAATTCAAACAATGTGTAGAAGGGCCATGTCGGAAAGCGTTTATAATTTCCAGTTTCTCACGAGGACGCAGAGAATTCTTCACCTTTTGATGAAAGATGCATCACTCTGGACTGTCATTATCACTAAAATCGTGGTCTCTCTAGAGACCTGCTTAACCATTTAACAGTATGTAGTGTCACTACACTGAAAGATAGTCAAAGAAAGCTTGCTTGATATGTTTAAAAAAAACAAGTTACCTACTACTGCATGATTTCTGAAGAACAAGAAAGGACGACGACAATGTTTATAAAAAACTATTTTATGAACCAGCCCTAATGTGGTCAGGTATGTTCCACGTGAAATAATATGTGTACGAGATTTTAAAGTGATAACTTGAGGGACTCGACTTCTCACAATTACCAAAGGCCATTTTGAATCTCGGATTTTTATCTTAGAAGTAAAACCGTTTTATACGAGCGTAAAAGCTTGTGCATCTCCTTGTTAAAATCATGTTTAACAGAAATCATCACGTATCACGAGATATTATTTCATCGTTATAGAATCTAGTTGAATCTACATTAACCCTTTCACAGTCATCCTCATTTAAAAGTTAGGATAACAAAATAACGACATCCTTCGTTATTCCTATAAGGAAAAATATGGAAATTAAAATATTCTGAGTAACTTAATATTTAATAGAATAAAAGACAGAAATTGCCATAAATTCTGACAATTTATTTTATAATATACTAACACCGTTTATCATCAGTATGTTTAAATTTTTAACATTATAATTCGGCTATATAAACGCTGGCAAAAAGAACTATTGTACTTTTATATCGAAAATATCAGTCCAAATATCATTGAAAATCCTCGTATAGCTCATTCCTCAGCCAAAAAGTTTTTAGAAAACTACAAATTTACTTGGATTCTCTCCTATGAAAATTCTTTTGATGTTTGATTGCAAAAAAAATAAATGTCTCTATAGCCATTTTTTTTTACACAGGGCGACTATGGAAAGTAAGTCCTGCACTAATCCCAATGAAGGAAATCTAAGACGAAAGTATACAATGAACAAAGGCAAACTCTCATAGGATTGCTGTTGACTTGGCAGTTTCGCACCCGGCTTAAGTAATGTGGGGTTTCAGAAACCAATATCAATCAAGTCGCATTCATTCACAATCTGCATACCACCGGTTCCTTTACCAGACTCAAATATAATAACTCACAACACAGTAGGTTGGATTTAAGACAAGCAGATCTAGAATAGAGAGGGAAACGCAGTGCATATTTTTTACCCGGACGCATAATTCAAACAAAAGGTGACTGAAAGCGTTTATCAGTCTCTTTGATTATTCCACCGAGGGAAAATTGCCAGCTCTAGCGACAAACCTTTCGGAAGATACTAGATAATATAGAGATGAGCATGAGATGAGAGTGGATCCAACAAAAGTCATACGAACATCAACTATAATTACAATCAGAGTCACATCACAATCATCAATCAAAGCGCTATTACATAGAGAACGCTGACGGGGAAATTAAGCGATCGCCGTCTCCGAAATTTACGGAACATTCAATGTCTACCGGGTCATGAGTTTTTTGTGCATAAAAAAAGTAGATAACTCTTGAACACAGGATTCATCTCAACAAAGCCTCTACCCCAACCTTAACACACCCATTTAACGAAACAACACGCATAATAGCTGGGGAAAATCCACCTCATACTTAATACTAGAATCCTAAAGAGAATGGCGTGGTGCACTAAGATATGAATTGAATAATATCCATCCAAACAAATAGAAACTGAATTTTCAAAGGCTGAAATCACTGAGGCGTGTTCAACTTGAGACCCCTATTCACAGCCAAAGATTTTAGATTTGGCACTCCAAACTCTCTGAAAATATCCGAAACCCATCCACTTCAAAGAACAATGCATTATGAAGCTTACTCAACCGAACTCTACTTGATTATACCTTAAGGCATTAATCGAATTGAAAAATACTTTCCTTCCCACAAGACATCCTATATGGATATATCCCTCTCACACTTACCCTTTACACCTACACACCTTCAAACTCTTGGCACTAAACACTTAATGAACAGTGCCAAACGGTCCATACCAACTTGCTACTTTCTCCTATGTCATCAATCTCGTCTTGTCTAAAACAATTCATCGATAAAATCCAAGGCCTGCATTTACACCTACCATCGACCCTTTTTTTTAAAAATTATGATACTGTCTACCTTCGTAGCCCTTCCTCTACATTTCCCCATCTCACTTGAGGATCAGACAAGGATAGGATTTCCAAAGTTACCCAACTTATCTTGAGAAAGCCCTGTTATTTTCTGCCCCTTGGTGGTCGACCAGCCCTGAGGAAAACGGGGAAACCAGCAGGGTTTTGATACTTCAGGTTACTATGGAATGAATCACCTACTTAGAAGCGGTGGAAGAACAAGGGCTCAACTAATAAATTCTTCATACTCAGTAGCTTCTGAAATTAATATGAATATCCTACATCCGTATCACATTGTTCTTGACGACCGATACCATCGCCCATCGGTGTTCATAAGCTTCAAGTCCAGTCTCTTCACTCAAACTGGGAAATCTACAGTTATTACAATAACTTGTGTGTCTGCATCAAAAGGGAAAAGAGGGACTGTTGAGAGCTTCTGTGAAAACCTGACAATAATCATGATTTAGAGTCCCAGAGGAAATATACTTTACATCCAACAGCATCATCTCTTCTATATCCACCATAGGCTATTAAATTTCACAGCCCTGCTCACCGTGTGAGGATAATAGAAAAATAGTCCACTGGAGGAAAGATGTGGCAGCGGATAGACGGGACTATAGATCTCACAATCAGCTAAGCCCAGCATGGGTATTGTAAATGACAACAGATCATAAGGCCATGCCATGAGGGTTGCAGAAATTCAATTCGGTTTTTTTGTGTTCATGACCATATACATACGTGTACCTATGTATGTATTTTATTATTACAAGGGCTTTGAGATCCGTCTGTCAATGGTTTGGCTCTTTGTTGCTCCTTCAAAAGGGAATACCATCCCCTCCTGTCAGTTGGGGCTCAAACATGGCCTACGGAGGCGTGCTTTATCGAACCTACTTTTCTTTTCAATTTTTTTTCCTCTTTTCTATTCCTTTCTCCAATTCATCTCCTTCCTCCATTCCAATTGCTCAAAGAAAACTCTGCCACCACCAAAAGAAACTTGATCAATCCAAACTTAACCCCCCTCTCTCCCCACCCAAAGAAATCTAATCTAGCCATTATATGAGGATGTCGACTACTGCACCTATTTACGCCATGGACGGACACAAATTCCTCTATCTCAATCCAACGTGATTCATAAACTTTTCCTCTCATTACGAGTGCGGATTTCATCACGCATAATGATCCTTTGAATTACTATTTTCAATACCATTCACTCTCTCTCTCTCTATTCGACATTCAATCTTCTCTTTCGTCATATTATTTAACACATCTTAATAAGTTCAGAGCCTCATTAACAAGATACAAAATTTCATTTCCTCACTCCCGGTGACACTTTTCATGCTCATTCACCCATCCACTCTTTTTACTTCTTTTGATTTCAAGAAGCCACTCTTCAGAACTACTGAGAGCAAAGCCTGCTGCAGAGTCTACACTTACAACTTACTGAAACTGTGTACAGACCGATGATGATTCCGCCTAACCTTTAACAGCTTGCTAGAGCCGACTATATCAATCCATAGGAATATAGGAGGTCAAAGTTGGGAATCTGCAACAGCATTTTACCTGTGAATCAAAGAGCCGCTGCCTCGACCGCATTAATAAACAAGCTTCGTCATAAATTAATTGCTCAGTCACAGGAATCCCTTCCCAACGAAATAATTTTCTGGCGCTATCCTCAACCACACAATTATTCAACACGAACACATAAAAGATAAGTTTCTTCCTCGTAGATTTGCAGCTCACAGAAGCCATTAGTCAAGTTCTGGAGATTCGTTAGCTGCAGATGAACATATGCAACTAACTACCTGTGTGTGTGCCCCCGTGATTCATATCAGATATCATTATTATCATTTACCATCTAATTCATTATAATAAAGCTAACTCCACTCAAATTATATACCGAGTCAGGTTAACAAAAAAAATCGTACAGGATCTTGAAATATCATAAAACCTTTTTTAAATTCAAAAAGAATAACACTAAAACTGTTTTTCATCCGTATTTTATTTATTAAATACGTCCGGTCGGATAGCTCTTACAGTTATCCTTTGCCTGTCTGGCTATATGTGTACGTCACAAACGACTACAGCTTTTATGAATCTTAACTCAAGTAAATCTTTTCCCTATATTTGAATTTCATGAATTGAATCATTCCAAACTTGCTTATTGGATAGCAACATGAATGACACCCATATCCTTTATCAATATTTTTTCAACATCAGGGAAAGAGGTTTTAGGTAACTCATTAAATTCAGCATTTAATATGCATTATATCCATCGATTTCGTCTACTTCAAGCTCAAACTGTATGCTTAAAAACTCTTTATGTTGGACTAAAAACAGAGAATTTCTTGCAGATATGAGATAACACCTCTGATTTGTAATATTTCCACCCCAACTTGGAAAAATGAATGATCCGAAACAGCCCACAAGGGCAGGCAGGGAGCTAGAAGCTTTGGACTTGAATCTCGACATTTAATTCCGCAATGGAAGTCGTATTAGTTGGACGTGCAAGTGCAATCTATGGGATGGAGGATAGTCATGCCTCATCAAACGAAATCTAGAAGTACTGAGAACCAGCTTATTGGGTTCAATTCAATTATTCTCCCAATAGAATTTTAAATAATTGGATGAATCATCCATGGTTCTAAATGTGGACAGGATGAGTATTCATGTGTATATAGAGTTACACATTGGGGTGAGGAGAAGAGGATCCTCCATTTCATTAATATGATATTACAGAGCAGCCAAACTCATAAAAAATATCTCGCACTACTACGTCTGGGTAAGTCCACGGGATCATCATATAAAACACATACTAGACTTCTATAGTTGTCAGCATCATTCATGAAATTAAATCACTAGTCCCTAGTCTTCCCATAATATCCCTAATCCTTAGTTGAGATTTTCAGACGGCTGAAGGACTTGGAACGCGTGAGCTGACTTTTCCCACAGTGAACCGTCAGTACCGTCACATGCATGTCACTCATTCTATTCATTTAATATTCATAATGAACCTACCCAATAGAATGGCCATTCATTAATTCAAACAGAGTCTAATTTATTGCGTTAAATTCAACTAACTCCTCCATCTAACACTGACGTAGAGATGTTCCCCAGAGCAGCGTCCATCTGTCTCTCTCTTTTCCGTCCTCTTGTACTCTCAAAACACGACAGCAAGATTCAAAATTTCGATTCCGTACCAGAAAATACATGCTATAATTATTTGAAAGAGGGACAAAGGGCTATTTTCCAATGTTTCATTATATAATGAATCGCTTTTTTCATGGCAACAATCCTTGTTTATCAAATAACTCCAACAACACATTTCCTACACAGTGCCCCTACATTTTTACACATGCAGATCCGTTCAAGCCACATTATGAATTAATTAATGAATACGCTTGAGGAAACTAAATCCTCCAATATTAACCTTCCAAGGGCATCTCTCGTTTGTCATCCATAGAATTTTCGTGAGGATAACAACCCTTTACATCGTTAGCACTTGGTTAACGGCGGCGAATCATGGTCTCATTATCACCGATTCCTCATTAATTACCACCACGGTGGTGCAGGGATTATTAAGAAGCATCTTCATTATGACATTACCATTCTTATAGCTCGGAGAGTTGCAATTAGTTCTGGGAGCGTAAGTCAAGGAACAATTCTTGTTAATTGTACAGTCAAGAGGAGACATTGTCGATTAAGATCGCTTGCACCCAACTATTTTCTCAGACAAATCTTACACTTTCCTCTTGGAAAATGGAGATGCAAGTATATGTAGCTTCTATCGTAAACACATTGTTGAGGTATTCTCTTTTTCATTATTAGAAACCAAGAAATAACGCCCATGTATGGCTCAGGTTATGGTTACATACTCATTGAATAACAACATCGCAAAATAAAACAACTTTATAGCTTTGCAGTCTCAAATAAATTCCTCAGCATCCCAATGCCTACATTCAACTTCAATAATTTACAGTGGCACCTGACACCCATACGACTAGTGGAATCTTATCAAAGTCACATCAAAATCTTTTTAACAAGGAGACCTTTAAGTTACCTCACAATTGACTCCTTATATGATCATCGTAGACAGAAATATTGTCAATTACTATCAACCAAGAAGCGTTGATAGGATCAGAACCGATTTTGAGCGCCTGTTGTGAGACATATCAGCAACCCAGAGTTCAACTTTCAAGACTACTCATGATGGATAAAAGTAATGAGGATTTTTTGCAATCCACAATTATATATTTTGAACCAAAGATAAAGAAGAAGATCTCATAGTCGGAAGGGCAGGTTGTTCCGTTCCCCTTTGTTTAAGAAAGGCATGTAAATAAGAGATGCCTACAGATTATGCTGATATTGGAATTTTTATTAGAAGGCTGACCATGCCAGTCATCTCTGCTTGACCCTATCTATTTCACCGAAGAAGGGTGGACTCGCATATATATTTACATGCTCATGTGTGGATGAGCTTAGGAGCGTTGGAATCAATAAAAGAGCAGAGGTTTGAATGAGAAGAAGACGCTCTTATGAATAAGTTGGGTGTATGTTCAAGACGTGTGTATAGACAGAAGAGGTTGGTTCGGTCGTTCCAGTGTTTGTAAAGGGATACTCGGAGAAGAAGATAAACTTCCGCGGAATATTTATGACTCATCATTCAAGGACTAATAAATTATTAAGGCTATAAAAAGGGAAAAGAAGGAGCCTAGAGAGCCTCGATGCTCTGAAACGATAACAGAGCACACTTCATCCAAGACGAGAACGTAATGTTATTCCACTAAAAAGCAAACATGAGGACATTACCAAATTCCAGCAACCAGTTTCAACACCCATTTTAACCGTCGCATAACAAACATAAATGGTTCACTGCACGACACATCAAGTATCTCCTTAAACCAACAACAGATACTCTGTACAAGAACCACAACATATTATAAATATTTTAAAAACATATAAGGCACAAATGTAAACTACTTACATGTACATCAACCTCTCCTAGCATTTCACCGGTCTTATAAAACATCGCTTTGATTTAGGTAAACGGCCTTAAATTCATGTTCTCTTGTTTCTCTGGCCAAGTCTCAAATAATGAGACTCAAGTTCTCATTTATTACACTACAACAACTACACCTAACCCTCCTCCCTCTATATTATTACCATACTTTGAACTAACACCTATCTTGTTAACATTTCCCACATATTCAATATATTACCTAACTATCTAACTTCCAAGCAATTCTGCCTCTTGTATCTAGCCTTTGTTCTAAAAAGAAAATCCACTCCGAAACTCTCAAAGGCTTTACAAGGCTCAAAAGAGCATTCCGATGAATTTGAGAAATTCTGCCAAAATTCTACTACTAAACGACAAGCAATCTCATACATAGTCTCTAAACTTAACTTCTAGGCCTTATCTTAAGATGTAACGTATTCACCTTGTAGAAACAACGACCTAACGATTGTTTGGAATGTTTTTCAAAGGAAAGAATTCCACTGCAAGGCATAAGAATGTGGCTGCCGCAAAAAAATCGGTATGTAAGGTGATGAAGCCGACGTCAAAAGTCTTCCAAGCGTAATAAGTTTGCAAGAAACGCTCTTTCCTGGTGACAACTACAAACGACGATATAATGTCCCCAATGTCAACGTGTCTTCCGTATCTAAATTCCGCCTCCGAGAATGTTCTCACAGCACATCAAAAGTCTCATACTTGGTAACTTTAAAAAAGATCGTAGGAATATAGGAACATCTATTACCATCATCCCAGATATCATTGCAAGGATAGTAATATTTGTAAACAAACTAATGTAGTGATGTACCTAAAAATGGTCAAACGAAGGAGGTGAAAGAGCTCATGATGAAGTGTCTCTAAGTCAAAAGCCAGCAGGGGGTAGATAATAAGTCCTGATAAACTAACCCAAAGACACTTGAGGAAACAAGGACAATGTGAGAAACTGCAGACATGACTTGTGTAATATCCACCTGAGCAAGTCATCTTCAACGATCGTCACTCATTTTGATCACTTTTTTTCATTTACAGAGCTCCTATAATAATAGATTCTCCTTTGGGTAAGCACTGAGAACTTAACGACAGCAGAACAGAGCCCCTTGAGATGTAATCAGGCAATCACAGAGTATCGACTATATACGCATCACTAACTCAAACACACAACCTCTCTGCCTTGTAAAATGGATCCCTTCAATCAAACACAATTCGAAATCTTCTCTCATCTTCAGAATCATGACCTGCCTGCGAGGCATGGAAACATTTTCTCTATCGATTTCAATGCAAATCCAAAAGACAGAGGACTAGTAGAGTGGCCATACTAATCACAGAAATCAAAACTACACAAAATACAAGATTTGTTGAGTTAAAATAATTAATATTCATAGTCCAATTTCATTCATATTCCATACTACATTCGCCTACGGGCATTGGAACATTCATTACATTGTCAATTTGAAGAGAATGGTAGTTAGTTCTATCCTCTCTGTCCCTAACGGGTCTAACTCACGCATCCGGTCCCACATTTATTTCCACAAAGCATGATTTAATTTTTATCAACTAACATATGCACGACCAATTCAGCACTTGTAACAGTTGTAACTTTTAGCTAACTCAAATCTCCAGTATATCTCAAGTTCAAAAATAATGTTTAGTAAGAAGCCCGACGAGGTTTGATCGTATCTCGTACCTACCACAAGCACTGGACTAATCTTATCGTAAGAAGCCCTATGTGTAGCTTAACCATCCTACTAAAATTCAGGGTTCCGTCCTAAAATGCCCACAATCTCTCCAGAGCAAGGGGTTGCCGGACTAGTAAGAATCTAAATCTAATCCAATTAAGCCCAGCCTTTTTTCTTCTATTTGATTTTCGATTTGAGTCGGAGTTGATCAATAAGAGAAAATTTAAAAACTGTATAACCATCTCATTTAGATTATCAATTTTCCAAAGGTCACGTTGAGTAATCTGACATTCTTGCAGAAAATATTCGAAAACAGCGTGAAATACTGGATTCGGTTTAATTCAGACTCAGAGAATTAGACGAGCTGAATTATTAGTGAGATACCTTTGATCATACGATTTACGCTTTGATTTTTGATTGAACATTGATATACCATCAATAGTGCTTAGTCGGTCAGTCAAATGCATCTCTTAGTGAGGATAAAAAGGAAAGTGAAGTGAAATCATAACAATAAAGTTTTAGCTGATCAATTAATGAATTGAATGTGATGTGACATTGGAAATGATGATGAAACTACTAAGATAATTAATCAATTAAAGGAAATGTAAAGTAGATAGAGAAAGCAACAACAAGTGGGGAAAATAAAAACGGGACTTACCCGCTTCGTGTCTCTGCCAAGCCAGTGCAGCACATAGTAGAGCCAAAGTCTTGCCCGATCCGGTAGGACTCTCTAGCAGACAGTTTTTTCTCTTTTTCAGCCCTTGAATAACCTGAAATTAGATTCAAGTATTTATTCAGTACTCACATAATGCTCATACAGACAAACCTCCTCGGTTCATTCACTCTGAGTCGAACTCTCGAATGAGAATGAACTCATAGGGCATTCACCCCCGTTCAACAGTGACATATATATACATAAAAGGACCTCCAATAGATAGAGTTGACCGCTGACTATACCAATGGGTGTCATTGATATCACAAGGTCAAGGGGTCATAGAAAAAACATTTCATAAAAAATCACAAACCTGGTTCATCATCGCTATCTGAGACGGGTAGGCTTTTGTAGGGAATTCAACTTTGATCCCTGCGATGGTGTACGTAACTGGTCCAAGGCCCTCACCCCCCTGAGTAGCCTGGGTTGATGACTGAGTCGACATTGTGCCAATGGATACGTTGCAGTTTCCAGTGTCACCTCTCTCAATTCAATCCCGAGACTTACAAAATACAACTTCTTGACTAAATGTGATCCTCCGAAATGATAGCCCTCAAGTAAACTGATACGCCTCCGTCTACATTGAAAAGAAATGTTAAAATGTTAGTTTATAATTCGTTAACAAATTTGATGAAGTCCACTTGAACAATAGAACATAAAAAATAAAAATCTAGTTGCAACACACTTACTTCCTCCGCTAAAAAATCCTTATTTTTAATTCGAAAAACTTGAAGCTCCTCAAATTCTCATAGCTAGTTCCATACACCGGTTATCAGCTGCAGTTTCAGATCATCCCCAAATCTGAAAAGAATAGCCATAATCATAATATAAATTCCTCTGACACAAATTACACATTATACTCTAGCTCAATTTGATGTGACCAGCACTAAAGTGGTCAAAGGACTTGAAACGAAGTTGAAAAAGCTTCATAATATTGGCTGATAAGTTAGAGCATAAAAAAATTAGTGGATGAAAATTTCAAGAAAATCTTTTACTCGAGTTCAAACCTGTAACTTCAACGTTCAGTCGTCCACCTTCCCCATCCACTTTGATCTCCAAGATGTTGAATCCTCCTTAATTTCCACTGACAATGTTGAAAATAAAGAAATGACCAAGATGTAAAAAATCTGCTTTCCTCATGAATAAATCAGAGTAGAAAATTGTTGGGAGGAGAGAAATTAGTGACCTGTGAAGAAAGAAAATTTCTATGTAGTTGATGTGGTTTCAAACAGGTTCCCACATAAACTCATTCCCGCTCTGTCTCACATTCTACACCCTTGTCTCTATGACTTGGCACATTTCCACGTACTCCTCTAGTGTGGGCAACCTGTGAGTTTAATTTAATTTTAAACTCTACTTTAATTAATTTAAATATTTATTAAATATATATAAAAACAATGCTACTACCTTTCTAACTAAATTGAGATGGACTATGAAGTGACTGGTAAAACTGAGTTTAAAATTTTTTACATGCTGGAGTCGTAGTAGCTTGGTAGAAAACTAATAGCGATCTTGAATGTAAACACGTTCACTCACTAATTATCAAAGGAAAACGTTTGAGGATTTTGGTTTCCAATTAATTTGTATAGCATAACATGTGCTGTCTCCAGTGCAGTATCTCTTCCATGTCCTAGGCCTCCTCTGTACATAGTAGTCTCAGTTTCCCGGTAAACACGATATAAAAACCACAAGTTCATAGCTAAAAGTACTTCTGCAGATTTTGAGGCAAATGCTTTTTTGTATGAGTTTGAATGTCAGTAGGTCATTAGGGGATTATTGGAAATTAATATTCAGGTCAAGGTATTATGTGAATAATAAAATGTGTTTTTTTGGGGTTTTTTATAATTTTTTTTATTAACTGACCATTAAACTGTGCTCCTGGGGAAGTGAGGTTAGAATTGGAGCAGGGTGCATAATAGTTTTTTTTATTCAAATCAGCAAGTTCTGATTGATACTCTGGGAACCTTTTTTTAATTGTTATGCTTACCTTTGTAGAAATTTTTATGGTTTCAGGCTGAGCTGGATTTTTTTTAAAGGATTTTAACTTGGATTTGGATGCTGGAGAGGATGTTTTTGTTTAATAATTTAGATTATTTACATGGACATGTTTTTTATTTGTAACATTATATCTTGCAAATCTTTGAATATAAAAGCTTGAAGATAACATTAAATTTTATTTTTGGTCATTTACATCTATTATTTTAACTTTTATAGAGATTTGCAAGAATTATTGAGAATTAAATTATGTACAAATTAAATCCAAGAGTTAGTTATCACAAACGTATTTTGTACTTTTAAATGTATTTAAAATATCCGTTATAAATTATTTATATTTATTGAACAAAAAAAGGCAAAATGTATTCATATGAAAGAGATGAAAATAAACAAATATAAATTGCAATTTTGTATTTTCAGTTTGTAATTTGATCAAGTATTTTGGCCACGCTGTTATTAATTGTAATTTGTATTTTCTAGGGGTTAAATCAAGAGTAAATAGCTAAACGAAAGATCGCATCAAAAGGTATGACATAACATAAGGACCAGCATACATTCGAAGGGAAATATAAATAAGGATTGACCTTCCAATAATCAAGAGCATATCGATATTATTCCTGACATGACATGACATGAGTCCGAGCACGAAGATGGCAAAGAATGAAAGCAAGACAAGTTGGAATATTAATAGATCCTTATATCCCAAACTGACCGTAAAATCATAAGGACAGGAAAGTAATAAAAAG
This sequence comes from Agrenia bidenticulata, assembly GCA_034694785.1. Taxonomy (NCBI): domain Eukaryota; kingdom Metazoa; phylum Arthropoda; class Collembola; order Entomobryomorpha; family Isotomidae; genus Agrenia; species Agrenia bidenticulata. Next base: position 70,236 of record JAQFYM010000200.1, on the reverse strand, counting down.
GCTCCAGCGGCCCTCATCCTCAGCCCTTTTTCCACAGCCAAATGAACTAAGGCTGACTTTTGAGTCTTGACTTGACTAAAACTCTTGTTCCAGAGTAATGATACTTATACACAACATTCTTGTATTCCCTTTTAAACTCGTAAGCCCACAAGACAACTACCTGAGAAGCCGAGTAATAAATACGAGATAAAAAATATGTCTGTCTCTGTTTTTCGGCTTGACTTGATACTCCCTATAATAGTATAACAACACCCCAGACCGGATTACTATCAAACTCAAAACTATTACTTACACTGTGAGCATAACAATGTAAAACCAACAAGCTGTCTCTTTTTCAGGATGATATAATTCAACCAGGTTTCTACAATATTTAAACATCTTCTCACCAGTCCAGTACTACTAGAGCCTTTAGTTCCAGTTCCTAAAAGTTTTAAGAGGGACTGGATGTGAGGAGAGGTTGATTAGACGAGAGTCTGCTTAAGGGAGAGGAATTAGATTATTACTAGCATTACTACTTGAAACATGAGCAAGTGGGGATCGGGACAAAAATTGGACACAAGATCTCTAGATTTAATCTGATCAGTGTCTCTTCGACTCTTTGGCCATGTTGTCAGGTGCCCATTATTCTGCAATCCGCTCTCTTATCCCCTCCGACAAAAACTTGCGATAGCGTCTTAGATTCTAAGAGTCAACTCGTCCTTATCCTGTATGACATATGTGTATGTGTATACACACATGTCGTCCAGAGCTTATCATTAAGTGTTCTCACACCTGCATTTGCTAATTGATGACTTCTTCTCCCTGTAATCTACAACACCTTGGAAGCACTACTTCAGGTTACCTTTCAGTTCTTAATGGGGCAAAGAAAATGTTATCTTATTCTTCCGGTGTCCGGTACGCTTCAATCTTATTAAATCCCTCACTTACTTGTCTTAAAAATTTCAGATATATTATTCTTTTTTGGCATGTATTTCTTCCAAGTTTTTCCAATATTTATTACCTAGTTTTTTATTATTCAATAGCGTTTTAGTGTTGTGAAGATGGTATAACTTTTCTTTTGAATGTTATTGAGATTTGCAGCATAAAAATATCTAAAATGTAATAGGAGACCAATGAACTTTGAGATGTACAAATCGCATCATGATTTGAGGACGTATTGCCAATAAAAATGTACAAAAACGTACCAAGGCAAATGAAAGATAATGAAGTGGCTAAATTTTATTTGATGAAACGAAAACTCACTACACCCTTGCATTTAAATTACTAACCTTTAAGACAAATGAAGCTGCTGTCGTGTTGCAGATGATTATAATGACGGTTGTAACACAGCTAAATCAGTTGTTGGCATTGCTTCCCAATATCCCTCCCCTTGTGCACATACATTCCCTGTGAAATTTCTCATCCAGCCCTACCAATACTAGTAATTAATGGTTTACAAATTTGCATGAAATTATTATCTCCTTCCCATCCTTTTATTCATCAAGTCCATCACCTTTTTTGTATATTTATTTATTTATTTCTCATCCAAAGATACATGGCTCTGTTGTATCTTCCAGCAATTTAGCAATTGAGCCCGAGAGTCCATAATCAAGAACACCACCTCCGTAAATCTTTCTGTTCAGCTTACCACTGCTGCTCTCCCGAAAAGATAGGCAATCATGATCTCCTCATCTCATCTGCTTCCTGGCATATTTTATTTGATGACCATCAGCCATTAGTTTGGCTTTGGGTGGGCAGGGCAATGGTCAGTGGATATGAAGGCCTGGGTCTACCTCGTCTTGCATACATAACTTTCCACCTCTGTGCTCTCAAGCCTTGTCTGACCACTTCAACTTCGACTACATAATTCTGATGTCATTATATAATGATTCGTAGACAAGGGATTGCACAAACGGAGGGAATTTTTATCCTAAACATAATAATCACTCGGGACTATGCTAATACTAATGCCCCACCGTACACATTTATACTCCACACTACTACCCACAAACTCTTGGTTAAAGAATTTGAGCCAATTACCTCCGTTAGGTATGTATGGAGCATGATACTTTTTTCCACAACTTTTGGCCCTCGATTATTTGGTACTAATTACGGGGAATCTTGTGCAGCATGTCTTATTTTTATGCCTCTGTGTAAAAGTGAGGGAGTATAGAGTAGTTGATCTATATTTTTTGCATGGATAAATATAAATCTCACTGTGTATCAAAGCTTGTATTTATTCCCTATTTTTTCCTCACTCTAATAAGCCTCTGACTCTGTCCATTCACAATGAGATTATATATGCGAGGTGGTGGAGACTTTTCCCAAGGTGTTATTACACAGACCCAGAAGTTTATGTATTTATTATCACCTCGTCAGGAGAATTTTTTTTATTTCTAGAGTCTACTATTGGAGAGAAGGTGGGGAAAAAAATGGAACTTTAATAAGAGCTCCTTTTGATACAGCAACGCCGTTCCTCCTAGTTTGGAAAGGACACGACTGGATGAAAAGGGGAGGATTGGACATTAAACCGAAAAGACAAGGTGGGTCCCTACTATGGGACTATAGGATGGACGATAATCATTGCCTAATGGCTGCGTGACACTACACAATCGCATGTTAGTTTCGCTCATATTTCACGCTGTATCAGACCCAAAAACACTGTTTTTGGCTGATTTACTCTAATGAAAGTTCTTCCCACTAGTAACAGCTCTCCTAATGCTTTTTTTTCACTTTTGCCCTCCATGTCGCACATCATTTGGTCACCAGCACCTTTTCCCCGTCACCACTGCTCAGTTTTCTAGATTCGTATGCGCTTTCATATCGGGAGAGTACATAGGAGACTATCGATATCTCATGGCTCGTTCATTACAAACACGCATATCCATTTATGTATTCATTAATGCATCTGTATAAAAAATACAACTTGGGCTATGGCTAGATGCCGTTCCTAAATGACTATCAAAAGGATCGGCTCTCTTTGTTTCAATTAAGGGCCAAACTCGAATTCTCACACCTGCAGCTCCCATTGATTTTTTCTACAGCAAAATCAACTGATCATTACAAGGATCATTACATTAGAGCTCGAAGAATAAATTAACAAGAATAAGGACTCAAGATTGCATGCACCAGTGTCCACCAGTGTTTAGAAATTTCTGCTTGTGAATTTATTAAATTCCCTCACATCTCCTGTACAGAATCACCTCTAGATTTTTTTTTTTTTAAATAAGGAAGGGAACTGTGGAATAAAATTGCAATCAAGAGGCAGTAGTTATAGGTTATAAAAGCTCAAGTTGGACTAAAGTCAAGGAATTGAGTTCATCAAGAGAGCTGAGAAAGAAAATAAATTAGCAAAACAACAACACATGTTGTTTAAATAAGAAAAAATGAAAGGAACACTAAGTAGTCATTGCAAAAGTGGAAAGAGTTTGGGTGGCAAATAATTTAAGATTTGGGATGATTGCAGTTCTGAACAGCTTGGCCACCTTTTTTTTCCACCAGGCCTAGACACCCCGAGAGAGTCCTTCAGCCATGGAGGAAAGGAGCACAGGTGTGATAAGCAAGTGGCCAAGTGTAAATTCCAGGTTTGGGTGTTAAGGCAAGCTGATGAAAAAACTAAATGACCAGTCTGTCTTTTCTGTTTGTTGTAGTAATAGGTGATACATACCCGTGTGGATACTTTGATACTTCCATGTGTTCCTGCTGATGGTGGTCGGTGGTGGCGAGGTTGTTTGCTTCCTACCGTATATCCGCCGTGAATATATTCATGCTACCAATTTTAGAACACGAAGTCCTTGCCTTGTTTCTCATGTGTTGGGATAAATGTCCAAGGAGCATGGAATGAAATAATAGGATATGGGAAATTAGAGTGTAAGGATACTAGAAACGCGTGGAAAGGGTGATAAAGGTGGATTTGTAAAAAAATAGCTCATATTAAAATTGGTGTGGGCTGATGATGTGAGAATAACTTGGTACTAGCTGTTAAATGCATAGTACACAAAGCATGGCTAGACTCCTTGCTAGACTTGATCTAATTATGACTTTTTATCCTCCATGTAAACTGAATATTAAAGGTGATATGCGTGACTGAGTGAATTTTTTCGCACACCGAAAAGGAGGTCCCGTACCCTTGCGGATTGCTGGGGTCCATTTCCCTGTGCATCAATTATACATATCTCTTCTCCTTATTAACCCACCATTTGATGTAGACACCATCAAAGTAGTTTCATTATTTCCTTGTCAACAGACGTGAATGTTTTCACCTGAGAAATCGGCTGTTTAAGTGCCTGAGTGGAACGGAGGTGAAAAATGGTTTGAGAAATTTTGAAATATTAAATTAGATTCAATCAATCATCCCAAATGAGTTAGGTATTGATCTCCCTATGACTTGATGATGGGACTTGTGCTGAGAAAGTTTATAAAAAATAGAGTGTCTGTTTAATAGCTATAGTCTGCATTGTCAACGTGGGAATGGGTTAGGTAATTTTGAGGCATCTAAAAGGGTAATGTGATTGACGTTGACAAGGACAGCTATCATTGGCAAGGTGGTTAGGCTTTTAGCCAAAAAGCCTTAGGTACTACACCGTGTCCGGTGTCGGAGTTTAGGTATTTAGATTCACTAACAGCACACCCACTTAAATTATGATTGTGAGGGATTTTCGCCTCCGTTTTCCCCGTATGGCACGAATACGTGAATGTGATAATGTGCCAAATGGGACACTACCAGGATGATGTGTCATACGTAATTCATGGCTTATTCCCCATGTGGTGGCACATCACATACATTAAATGTCTGTAGTGGTTTCATATACTCTCTCCTCTATTGACTCTAGATACTCAGCCGACACTTGGACTTCCGACTTTCTTTCATTTAGTAAGAGAATATATATTTAAAGGAATGGGGAGCAGCACTTCCCGTAAACGAAATGTTTGCTTTGTCGTGTCCGAGTTTGGTACAAAAAATTCTATCATTATTCCAAGTTGGAGTTGGAGGACAAGTGAGAGTACAGCCATAGTACACTTTTAAAGATACCCGACCAGCATGGGTCTAATAATAATGAATCGTGGGGAAGTGCAATAAGGGAAGTGTGCATGTGCCAAGAGACAGAGATAATAGAATGAATTATCAGGAGCCAATTATGATGAAAAATTAATGATCACAAGGTCCGTAGGAAAGGCTGGGGACAAGGATGGCCTTTCCGTACTACATTTTTTCGTACAAACGACCAACTGAAACTCCCGAATCCCACGAGTTTTTTCCCTCTTGCCTGGACACGCAAAGTAGGTGATACTCTAAGGTGTTATAGTGGCCAAGGTATCAAAATTTTATGCCGCCTCTAAACTTCAACAACTGAGCCTTCATCGATTGCATCCCAATAAAACATTTCCCTCTTTACTCTCCTTTTGTGTATGTGTGTGTGTGTGTAATGAGTAATTTCGACATGACTATCGGCTCACAAGGGATTTAGCTAATGCCACCGGCCAGTGGACACCACAATGGCCATTATTAGATATTCGGCGGATAGCAATTTTTAGACACGTTGAACTGACGCTTTAACTTGACCATACTGTCCGTCCCTCTCTTCCTCTCTCGTGACAATTTCTAAGATAAGCCAGTAAAGCGTCGGACTCATCGTCAAAATCACCTTGCCTTTTAAAATTTTTAGAGAGACGAGGATTATCTCCTTTTTAACCTGCGTGTTTACATTTAGAATCAATTAAACGTCACCGGTTTCTTCATTATTTTCATATCCACACGAGCTCCATATGCAGATCATTTTATTAATTTCTTAACTTGGGGTTGAAAAATCAAGGAGGGTCAAAAACACTTGGCTTATAGCTCATATTTATTAGCATGAATGAAATGAATTGAACAAGTTCCGCGTTCACATCGGTGAGGAAAGATGTAACTGTGGCTCTGAATGGGTTCTATGGCTCTAGATAAAGGGTTAAAATAATTTATGTAATCCAGGCACTTTTCCTCAGGATCGGAGTAAAGTATTGGATTAGTCAGTTGAGTGATTTTTAGACGATCTATTTGAATCTAGGCACTGTTGGGTTGTCGCCTTTCCCAAGAATACTTTTCACTCCATCAAGAGAACCGGGTATGCCTCGTTTAGTACGAAATGATCCACTGACTTTCTCATTTCCATGAGAGTTGGGTGAGCTTTTTCTACAGTTGGGTACGAGATGTGCTTTGGGCTCCAAACTGGTTGTCAGGGACCGAAGGCAACTCATCATCATAAGGGAATGTTGTCACTGACACTGCATAATACACAATTACCATTTCAAGTACAGCTCTCCTTCCAAACGGTTTTGCATTACGGAGACATGTCACTTACGTCTCACCACCCTTCCGTACGCCCTTCTGCCCCTTAAAATAAATGGATACGGATGGGTCTTGTAGTGAATAATAATATTATTATCTTTCCCTACGATTATTTTCAATTATTACATTTGTCATCTGGGGAGTCTCAATGTCAATCATTTGATAAACATGTGTATCCTCTACAATTCGGCTCTTCTTGACTCTCATTTGTTTTGCAGTAAGATTTGCACGAGTTTTTGTAGATCCCTGAATTCTTGAGAGATTTTTTTAACGAAATGAAATGCTAGATTAATTCTAATCAAGTGCTTATCACATAAGTCATCTTGTCTTATGTTTGGTGGGAACTGCGGAGCTAATGAGCTTGGCTTATCAGCAAGCTGATCAACGAGTTAATTTTTTGTGTAGGAAATGGGATTTTCACGACTGATACCTGGATTGAGTAGATTTGAAAATGGAATGAGTTTGAAAGTTTTTGAAACTTAGTTCTATTAAGTTTGAGGAGGGAGTTTTATGGATTCATTTGCACACAAGCTGTGTGTGTGTACGATGTGAGGGAGAGTTGCGGCTGTGACCACGGGACACCGGCACTTGGAGAAGTTAAAACGTGTTATTGCAGTCTCGGAGCGGAAATGAAATGGTAGAGGATGGTTTTTTTATGTGGCAGATATTAAAATATAGAGGAAGCGGAGGAAAGCATCATTGACGGTTAGTATCTCAGCAAGAGCTCGGGGAATTCGGAGAGGACAAGGTATTAGAGACAAATGTCTTTAGCGAGCCGAAATAATAGGATTGCCTCTTGTAAGTATTGATATAATAGCATCATGCAACCAACTTGGTACCGAGCCTGTCTTCTCAAGTAATGTGCATCCGTACTCCTCTCTCTGGAGATACACGAAGGAAAGTTTTTATGGATTAGAGAGATGTCATGTGTAGTGGGAGCTTTCCCAGTGGCCAAGAAGGAATTTATTAGTGCCAAATTTTCCAAATCATTAAGTGCAGATATTTCAGTGAATTACAAGTCATTTATGTAGCGGATGGTTGGATTTGTGTACTGCTCCCAGTATGAAGTCATCGGTATTACACGCAGCACTGACTTTGACTCAGTCAGCATCAGAAAGCCGGGTCGGGGAATGGCACAAGGCAGAAATGAATGAGCATCTCTTCCCTTTAAGTAATCATATAACGGATCCGAAACCCTCTATACTCTGAAATTACACGGAGGGAAAAGTAGAATCCGGGTATTTGGAAAAAGACCCTTTTTATGGATGTTCATACACATCCATTTAGGCCCATATCTCATACGGCCTACGAGAGACGGAGATTGAGAATTTTATTGGTGTCGCTGTCGGCGCTCGAGGTTCACTTCGTAGGCGCCGTCCCAGGCCATACGTTCTTACGACACCCGCTATTAAAATATCCATCCAATCCATTCTCCCCAACAACCTACCTACTTACTTAAGCTCTTATTTCATCTCAACCAGAATTATGCAACTATCTCATCTACTAAGTTGGAGACACGAGCAGAAAACGCATTCAATGGCTCGTGGACTGATTTTTTTTTTTACTACACCCAGCAGTCCCTACTTCTTATGAGAAGAAATTAGTAAATCCATAAATCCATTCCGGCTGTTGCTCCAGTTCCTACTATTTTTTTAAATGCCACAGAATGCTCTCCATTTGAATAGATTCGACGTGTATACTACTTCATAAATATCTGCTCCAGTACTACGCTAGGTAATAAAGTATATAAAAAATGTGTGATGCATTTTCATATTTCAAGGGGCTAAGCAACAAGGGCTTCTGGACAAGGCTCATCCGTTAGTAATGCTCGGCTCCAGTAAAGAAAAAGGTTCAATTTGTTCTTGGTAATCGATGGAGGAAAAGTCCCGTTGCGTTTATTGCATGGATTTGACTCCCTTGGAGTCTTGTATATACATAAGCATGATGTATTCATTCTCAGTCAACTTATGCACATATGCTATGCTGAACTGTGTGTGTGTAATCCATAGATATATCAACTATATATTGGAGCGAGACTGATGGGAAACTGGATTAAACTGCTGGAGGAATATAATATTGTGCTGGATATAAGACGAAGCACCACCGGAGATTGTGATCACCAAACGAAAGCAACTCCAACTGGGTCTCGGTTCAGTCGTAGTTATATTAACAGCATTTGTTCTACCAGGTCGGGGACTCTGGGAATCCCCTTGCGAATTGTCAATCTCGAAAGTAATAGAGATAGAGAGCCTCTTCGTCAATCAAAGGGACGAGGAACTTGAAAACTTTCTTATCTCCACATTGTCATATGAGATAAAGTGAAACGAAAGGCTACGTTTTTATTTCCTCGCAATTCTTTTGGGATTATTGTGCTGACCTTTCGTTTTCTTCAAGTCGGTGGATCTGATCCTGGGAGAATCTGGGAATGAGTATTGGGACAATCGGGTCGCTTATCTATTACATGAGTTCATGCACTGGAAGGAGATCTAGGTCCAACACCAGACTAAGTCCACTCGGTCCACTCATCAGTAGACAAATAGGTGGCAAATTCCTCTCCTAGAATAAGACTGTGGTAATCTGTCTATCGGTGGCCATCCAAGCCAACTAGTCGGATCTAGTGCCAAGTAAGAACGAAAAAAAAAGCTTGTCCTCTGTACTACCCAAGATAAGTAAAGGGAACTGAAATGGTAGAATCTACAATGTGTTAGTTACATTAGATTAGGGAATGGCCTTTTTGGAACAGCATGTTGTTTTCCCCGTATCTCTCTCGAGCTATTTTCTTTATTTTTGGCGAGGAAAGTTAGTTTTCTTTATGGAAAGAAGAAGACGAAGGGTGCGGAAGCCAGAAGCACTTTTCCTGGTTAGGAAGATTCCTTCGACCGCAAAAAGTAGAGATTAGGACCAATTTTCCAGTGGACTGATCCTCACTCCTAACTTCCAGCATTTACCAATTTGATTTCTCAACAACTGGACTGGCTTGCTTCGTTGGTTGGCTTGGGTGGTGGAAAGTCACGGAGGAGAAAACAGAGAAATCCACCATTCCAAAAACCAATGTAGCATAAGTCTCAAACTGAGCATTTCCACCGCCTGTCATTTGCAAAAGCACTCTATTCCTCACGAATTGTGTTTCGATCTTTTTTTCCTTTACTTGTCTTCGTCTTAGAGTTACATAGTAGGATTGCATCCTTCATAGAATGGTGGGACCATGCATTTCCTCCCTTGTAATATATCTCTCGTGACAAAACTATAAAAAACACCAAGACACACTCCGCTTTGTCACCCGATTTCAATTTCATCCATTCTCCTCGAGTTGACCTCATCTTCAACCCTTGTACTTCCTACTCAAAGGCAATGAGCTTCAGTCTTCAGTAGCAGTAGTTCCCATATTCTATAAAAATTCTCGTTATTCCCGGTCATGTCCAAATTATTTTTTAAATGCTGTATAATCTTGTATCGCAGCCACAACTCCACTTGCATGTTATCAGTTGACCAGCAAAGTTCATCCCTTGATACCATCACTTGATCGGTATGTCTGAACACTCGAGCTCGACGCGGTTCCAAATTCTGTGGAGGAACTCGTAAAAATTATTACACCATTGGAATGGGATATTAACAGTTTGAGATGGGAGGCTTCTGGTGTGGACCCTGAATGAAAAGAGGGCAGAAAATAGATGAGGCTAACTCGGTGTAAAATTAGGCATGTAAGATTGTGGCTGTTCTGTTGTGGGGAATTTGACTGTGACAAAAGGAAGCGGAATTGTCGTTTCCCCCAAAATTCTAACAACCATATCGTATTAGGATGACCACCAGCAGCCAGACGAGGAGAGTCACATTATATTCATATTATACACAGACCTTGTTCATCGGACCCTTGATCCATGAGGGCTTATTTCATCAGTATTCAACAAACGTCCCATTAAGTTGTAACAATTCCATCCTACTTTCATACAATTCCCCTAGTTTTGTATTTATTTATCTTGTCGCACTACCAAATTGGCCTTTTATCAAATTCCTTGCCTAAATACCAGCCACTACTGTCGACTCCACACAGGATTCCGCTTGAGAAGTGATATTACGCAAATGGCTCGGCCACCAAACCGCAGCTACTAATCATCTGCAGCCACCACAATTCATGCAGTGGTCAGAAATTTTTTTCCCAGCCGGTGAAAGCTGTTTAACACTCTGGTGATGTCACTGATGATGCACCATCGGACTTACAATTGGATGCATTTTCTAATGGGACATGAAGGTGTCCTGAAAGAATTTTAAAAAGCTCAAATTCTGAAATTTCTCCCCTTATCTAGATCCTTCGGAAGGATCTAGGCATAACATATGCATGGATGGCTGTGGATGGGGATGAGTTTGAATAAGTTTGGAAAGCATGTGGAATAATGGTATTATCACATTTCTATGTTTCGCCACAAGATAGTTGAATTGGATTGGAACTGTCGTGGAGATAGGACGGAGATGCGGTTGGAATGGAAGTAAGTCTCTGGAAAGTGCATTTTCCCTACATGAAATAAGAAAAATGAGGAAATTTGGAGGCGAAGATAAGGGATGCATTCCCTCTTGAGGTTTCGGGGCAGATTGGATTTGGATAGGAAATAATATTGCCCGCAATAGACCCATTTACCATGGACAGAGGAATAATGTCATCGATCTGGCGTTTAGATATTATAGGATTGAATAGCCAAACCACTTGCAGCTTATCTAATAGTCTCATCAGCTCCACATTCAACACATTCTGACATTCTGACTCTCGTTTCTCCGACCACATTGTTACTCACACAGTCTGCCTTCTCCTTTCCAATTCAAAACAGCAAGTCCGTTTTAAATTATTTAATTCTGGGAAATGGAAAAGATTTTTATTTCCCTAAATCTCTTCTAAAAATATATTGGGAAAAATAAATTCCAAATATCTGTGCCCAAATATATAAATATAATACATAACGATTTTTTACTTATACATACTTATGTATAATTGATTCAATAAGCCTAACGTACCCTAATTGAACGTAACAAGACTTGGTAATTTGATCAATATCTTTTTTCAACCTTTTAAATCAACGATTGAAGGGCTGCTGGCATAGTTTACCCAAAACGAACACAATAAACTCCGTGACAATTAACGTGGGAATTTGAGAGTTGTTGTAAGTAACGCCTTTGCCATCAAAGTCCAAAATACTATTAGCGGATGGAACCATATCCGCCTACAACTCATCCTAGCATGCATCTACTTGACTTGCTCACTGCACTAACGAATTGACTGTTGACACGATTCCAGTAATTATCTTCATTTAGTAGCCCACCGCTCCAACTTTTGTTCAAGGCTTTTGATCCACTATCTCATTTGAGGTAGGGAAGGCATTGCGGAAGGTACAAGTTGAGACCTTTTTGATTTCATTAATCGAAGGTTATAATTTAATTAATAGCTCTAATATATGGTGGGTAGGAAAAAATACATATACTCTATAATTCCTAAAAACCTTTGTCTGCTTGTAAGTTCTACTACTTCTTCATAACTGGAGGGTCGATTTTAAAGCCGAATGGTTTATTCGAGTTACTAGATCAAGAAGGGCAGAAATTTAATTATGATGCTGCATAAAAAAACGACCCTTGACCTTCAGATAGGTCTTTATGTCCCATTAATTGTATTACGGGAGGCTACTGTCAAATGTATTTCTCGACTTGTTCTGGCGTGTAAATTAAGCGGGGAAAAGTGAGACTGGAATGACACCCTCTGAACACACCGCTAATCCCACTGTAGTTCCCATGTATTGTTATTCTGCTTTACTTGCCTCAAATAAGGCTATATCTCTAGATATTTGGCATGAAGGAATTAGGGTTCAGAAGCTATGACAAAAAAGTATAAAAATCCCTCTCTGAACGAGAACTCAAGCTGAGATGTTTCCGCTATTTTACGGCCGCAAATTGGCACTAATGATCCCAACACTTGACGTTTTCTTTTTATTTCTCTTTTGTTTGCCAGCACATTTCCAACATTGCATCACACAGCCCCATGATACAGAATGTTACATCTAACACTCTACACCTCATGTCCAACTCTATCCTCAGAGTTAAATACCTTGAGTAGAGAACATGATATTAAATCTAGTAGCTCACTTACCTCATCTCACTTTCTTTACAGAATTCTCTATTCCAATAGACCTGTCTACACACTGTAGAGGAACAAACGAACCTCCTAATAGTAGTTGCCGAGATAATTTGCGGAAACGGTGGATTTGATTTTACTCCTGACCTCCTCTGCGAATACAGCCATCATAATTACAATCCCTTTCAAACTCTTATTTCATTCTATTCAAAGGAGATGCGTTTTTTTACAAAAATTTAGATACACAATAAATGCTCCAATTTATTTAGAATAAACTAGCGGGTATTTAAAATTCGTTTTATAAATCAATTACTTCTTTTATTCTAGACTTACTAGTTTATTATTATTTGTTATTTAATTCATTTTCTCCAAGCAAAATGTAACGGTTTATGGTGTTTTAATGAGCTGGAGTTTTCAAGAGGGAATATCTATAAAAAAAAATGAAATGATGGAATGAAAGTATTTGAGAAAACAGCATGTAGAGTAAGTAATAGTGTTCGACATTGAATATATTTTATTTTGCTCTCCCCTTCATTTTTGACAAAAATTATTGATATTAGGGAGAAGACTGGAATATATGACGGGGCTCTGACTTCGGGACGAGAAAGTCACTTCCCAAGGGGCATTTATAAATACGTGATTATTTCTCGAGTCCTCTACTCTAAATGTCCTCCTCACTGGTTTAAAAAAATGAATATGCATCATGTCGTGCAACATATGTGGCGTGTACTGATCTTAAATACAATACCTCAGAGAGAGAGAAAAAAAAATAACCCTGCCGGGATATCATACAAAGTGTGTTGATTCCGTGAGCCAGTGCCAATATCTGTCTCCCTCAATGAGACCCGTACCTGGATCAAATTACATTAGGAATATTAACTCGAGTATTAATCCCAAAGTGGACTGCTCAAATCTATTTTTTGACAGGTCTTGTCCCAAAGGAGGGATTTCACTCATAAAATGAAATACGACCGTGAGCCCATCTTCCATTATTAATCTACCGAGGAAGAAGGAGGTGGAGTGGTGAGCCTTTATCTACGTGCCTTATGTCACTCCCGAGCTCCACTCTTCATATAGAATTACGGGAGCACTAGAATTATGAGAAAAAACTTAAATCTAGATCACAGATACTTACTAACCTAGAGAAATAAGAGCCTCTGTTTTTGCAGTGTGGATGACCTTACACTCCCTAATTACATACTTGCCAGCTATGGCAATTATCATGCATCCTCGTACAAACTGTGTACGTGAAGATCATGGGCTTAAAAGTTGAGACAACGTAATGTGTAAGAACCTTGGAGATATTAGATTCTGATATTTTGATTGAAATCCCGTTTTTTTTATTTCGTCCGGTTTAGTACGTTTACTCTGAATGTAAATATCATAATATTTTGATTGTGACTGGTGGTAGGTTGATCCCTGGTCAATTATCAGATCATTAGATTCAGAAAAGAGCATCTGTGAATAGGGTGACAGTGAGAGTGTATATGGATGTCAATTGCTACTTGAGTAACTGATACAGGGTAGGCTGTATCGGAAATGAATACTGACTGCGGAGTCGCCGGACTGTTTAAGGTACATGGAATAATAAAATGTGATGATGCTTGGATTCTATAAGAAGATAATGGCCTGACTAGTCTAGGAGGACTGAATGTATAGAATTACAAAAAGGGGAGAAAAGGGCTGTTGATGAAATATGATGAATAAACATATCAAATGATGGGCTCTAAAGGAAGGTGCTAATCATGGATCGTTTGTTATCAAAAGAGTACAATTATTATTTTCAAAAGTGGAAAATAAACGATACCTGCTTCCCTTAGGCTTTCGTAATTATGATTGCACTGGACCAACTTTCTTTGGCTTAGATTGCATTGTGTGAACACTACTGCCATGGCTTGAATGCAGTGGATTCCATCAACCTCCGTGGCCCTATAAGAAGCTGAAGGCTTAGGTGATGATAATGATGATTCTGGTGGTGGATTTCGACTCATGATTGCCTCAGAGCAATTTGGATTGAACACACACAATGCACCTTCAAACTCGAACCTCACTAATTAACTACAGAGAGAGAGGTTGTAATCGCCTGACTCACTTGTAGGCTCTTGGACCTCTAGGGATGAGTTGGGATCTATGTAGATGGATATTATTATAGATTCACTTGATACTTGATTATTTGGGAGAGAAATCTTTTATTCTGATTATTTTCTCTGACCAAATTCATTCGGAATTCCGTGATATGAAGGCCGGGCTGAATGTAATTCAAAGGGACGGAGAGGTCTCAAATCTCACCGTAATGAATTAGCTCAAAGGTGTAAGCCGCAAATTAGTCCTGGCAGGGGAAACACTTTCGTGTATTCCTGGATAAATTCGAGAAAAGGAATTCTCAAAGAATTTCATGGGCCAAGTCCAGGAGTTACCTGTTCAATTTCGAAACTTTGAAATCTTGTATGCACTTGCCCTGTCCCACATGCGCCAACCAGTTGTTATCAGTGTCAGCCGTCACAGAATTTAGATTGGAAAAAGTTGGGAACTGGTAAGTCTGGGTCATGTTTGTGTGTACATGCCTCCTGACTTTACTTTGGTAATCACCTACCAGATCGAGTTAAATTTTTGTTCGCAATTACTCAGATGAAAAAAAAAATCGAGATGGGGTGAATAAAATAATTCGAAAAGCAAACATTCATCTTCACTGAGAATCTGATTACATATCAAGAAGTGATTATAAGGTTAGCTACACTGGCAACAAATCTCCATCCTCAGTCATCCTCTTGAATTTTTCCCCTTCAGGTAGGCTCAAGAATTTTTGTAATGAAACAAGGTCATCTACATAGGCAAGTTAATGGAACCACATCGTCCAGCATCCAACTTGGAGATAATCATGAGGATTTCTTCAAACGACTTTGATAATGTCCCAAGATGATTTCTCTGTCCAGCCTCCTCGTAGATTCCAGAGAGGCTGATCCACCTGACTGTTAGATGGATATGTGATGTGTGGAAGATTTCCGTATGACTTTTTTTATAATTTTTTTTAAATATGTACCAGAACAATTGGTAAATGGAATTATCCAGAGTGCAACTTTTCGCACCTCAAAACTGACTTTGTTAAACTGATCATATCTGGACAGAGGATACATACCATGATGATGATGATAGTGATGGTGGTGATGATGATGATCCCATCCCACAAATTCCCTGATGAAGCATTCCCGTACA
This sequence comes from Agrenia bidenticulata, assembly GCA_034694785.1. Lineage (NCBI taxonomy): Eukaryota > Metazoa > Arthropoda > Collembola > Entomobryomorpha > Isotomidae > Agrenia > Agrenia bidenticulata. The sequence goes on along the minus strand of JAQFYM010000200.1, from coordinate 54,604 downwards.
TGTAGGTATGTACAGTACGTAGATTTGTTAGCCTATGTACTTAAGATTAGTTAACTAGCAATTCGACTGACTTTAAAATTTCTCATGGGTCCCTGTCCATAGGAGATCCACATCTGAGCTGAGCTCTCCTCCATCATCGTCCCCTATTATTATGACGATGCAAGCCAATTATTATTTGCACTGCCTCTGACACCTCTAATTTCATTCATCCTGCCAACAACATCTTGCTTACTCGAGACAACAATGTGAATACGAAACCACCTACCTTAAAAACTTGTAACACCCCACACTTGCACCCTGTTTTTCCATCACTCCTTGAACACCTTCCAGGATCTTGTGTCTTGGATAAATGATAAAAATCCCAGAGTCCATACTACAAGTTGAGTCTTGGACTCGAATTTAGCCTCTGGATACTACATTTAGCGAAAAAAACAGAGATCCCTGCCTGGGTGTATTATTATTATTACTATCATAATTATTTTCATGACTCTGAATTACACTACTAGTATGGGATACATATTATTGGCAATAAAACAGACAAGTTCTTTTCCTCCTTCTTGGCATCTCTCCCTCTAAAAAGAACTAATAATCTTTTTAGAGGTTTCAAGTAGCTAATCACGAGCTATGTCATCCTCGTCTCAAAGATTCAAACATCACCTCATGTCCATTTACATACATTGCACCTCAAACTTGTAGACGGAGCTTTGGGAAATTAACTCTGTGTGTTTTCCTCCATCTGAGTAATAAACGAGTTGTCTTCCATCAGAGAGCCTGAGATACAAGGTAAACGAGGCTACCATACATGATACCATCAACTTCCTTCCAATCCTAAAAATTTACCATCAGGGTGTCCGAAAGATCAACAAATTTAAAACTACTTTTCAAGGAGCTATTACAGATTATAAGAATCTACAACAAAATGCTCCCTCTCTCTCTACTTTTGACTCCTCTCGACCAATTTCCGACCATTCTTCTTGCCCATCCTTCTACATACATGTTATTAATTATTTTATTATCTTATTATAACGTATCCATATTTATAGCTTGTATGTATTCTGCATTGTCTATACACACGCAAACTATGCACGCCTGGCCTTTCCATTCTCCTTCTTGGTACTCGAGGGCGAAGAAATGTTGGAATGGTTGGGGAAAAAATTGTCCAAAATATATACAGAGCCGAACGTGATTGTGAACAGACTCATTAGGCCCTGTCAGGGCTGAAGGAGTCCTCACGAACGGTATGATATGAATGATCGTTATCACACGTTAATCCTATCAGAGCGCGGTTTCCATTCTATCCATATTATCAGAGAGAGACAATGGGACATTTGACAACAATAGGGTTTCCCTTGTCCTTATGCATCTTTCTGCAAGCTAATCTCCTTAATTTCATAACCAGTGTATAAAATACTAACTACCAACTATTATGAATCATATAGTAGAGGCACGTAGATGGCTCAAATCCTCATATTAATAGGGTAGCAAGAGTTCTCTGATAACTTGTGTAGTAGGTTGCGTTGAGTTCGTTAAGTGACAGAGATAAATCAGAATGTGGATCATGAGTGTATTTATATTTGTGATTGACAGAGAGCTATAATAACCTGCTGCTGATGGTATTATGATGATACTGAAATTCAGCTCAAGGATACTGGACTGTGTTGGATGGAAGACTATGTACTGTTTTGGATTGATTCATAAGATAAATATATTCCAGCCATGTATATGATTATACATATGATGGAAGTGGAAAAAAGCACACGGCACAGGTGTTAGCATTTTAAGTCGACTTTAATTTTCTGCCTCTCTCCTGCTCCCTTACCAAGGAAGAATTACAAGATAGATCGCCATAATAATATGTAATAATGATGATAATAATAATAATAATAGGAGCACACAAGGTACAGTGTGGACTTGGGCTGAAAATGGATCTATAGAGGAAATGGAAAATGGTAATGTGAAGTGTAGGGGGCAGCCGTCAGGACGCAGGAAGGTGAAGGAAGTGGATGGAAATAAAAAGGAACGGGTCTAGTAAAATATGAAATGAAGAGGGTTAATTTACAGGAAAGTAATAAGTGTAGGATTTTTTATTTGGACGGATAGATGGATTGCCTTCATGATGATGGGGTGTTGAATGGGAAAAACCAACAAGAGATCAGAATCAGATAGTTTAAAAACTGGAAAAGGTAAACAAAATAAATGCGATCGAGATATTATTAAGTATTACTCAGAACGAGCTGCAGTACCTCCACCACTTTTATAAGTGTAATCAAGTCCCGAGTACCACCACAACCAGAACTAACCACTACCATTTTTCGTCCCACAAGAGTAATAAAATGCTTTAATTTCTCACTGATCTTCAACTCACTACTTTTTAGCCCGATTCCAATGCATAATAAATCGTTTCAAGACATTATTTTATTAGTTGTTAGGGGGAAGTGTAATAAAATGTGATAGAAACGTATAAAAATATTCTCTGGAATATCTTTGGAAAAGGGTGAGGGGATCCATAGGCGGACAGATTCAAGATATTAAAAATCCCTTCATTCCTTAAATCCCTCGCAATTTTTACCAACTGTATGGTCACTAGTCTAAAAGCTCCTGTCTTAAGCCCATGACTCAGCCTGAGTAGATACTAAATAAATTCAATCCATCATTTGATAGGAATGCGGGTGAAAATGTAATAACCAGGGAAGGGATATGCAGATGAGAGTGAAGATATGAAATTGAATTGTGGGATCACCTCAATAGAATTATATTGTGTTCACGCCTTCCCAACGGAAAAAAAGGGTTGAGCAGGCAGGAGCCTTAGTTGGCAGGTAGGGACGACGGGCCTATCCAATATTTTAAAAGTCTCTCTCTCTCTACTAGTTTTTGGAAATCTCATGTGCCTGCCTGCCCTATCTAGTCCATAGTGAATGTGGTGAGGAAAAACAAATAGGGATCTCATTACAGCGTCTCCCATTAATTGGAGGTGGAAAAGGAGAAGAATTGAGAATTTAGCCGGAGGAGGCGAAGTGTGTGGCAAAGAAGGTGGTTGATGCTCATTATTGATGCGAGGTAACTATTTGAAGAAGGGCCATTTGGTCTCAGGATTGCAACGCCTGTAGAGCCTCCAAGGCGCCTCAGGTTTGCAGTCCTAACCCGTTATTATACCACTCATCTTATGTCCTTATTCCACAACTATAAGGAGACAGTGTACACACAGTGGAGAGGAATCATGATGAGCAGTTGATGATGATGATGATGATGATAACTCATCATTGTTTTAAAAATCATATCCTCCGTCAACTTTCTTCTCCATTGTGTTCCAGTCCTCCTAAGGGTCCATGTGCCATAAGAGCCTCAGCAGAATGAAATGCTGGAACAGGATTTGAGTGAAAGGGGATTTTCCACTGATGATATGGGTAATCAGCTCTGTCATCGTTTATCCATCATTTTTCACCTTGTGGAATTTAACCTCATTTTGCCTTTGCCCTCGTGTTATTAGCCACCCATTCTCTAGTCTCAACTGTAGCCTTGTCTACTACCTTGAATCTTCTGCTAATCGACACCGGACACATCCCTACCTTTTTCATACCTCATTAATCAGTTATACACATTATTCACACCTATCAATTACTCCCTTCAACCAAGAATTACCTGCCAGACACAGATACAATCAAGCTTGGAATGCGTTTCTTTACATTTTTTTTAGACTCCATTCATTTTCAATTTACACAGCACATCATCCTATCATACCTCTATGCTGTATAATATTCTCTAGGAAAACTAGAGTAGACACCCTTTCATTCCTCTCCTTATGTTTTCGTACAGAAAGGATCATCCATCCAAGATTTTGCACAAAAGCCCGTGCTTTTAACGAGAACGCCTAGGACTAGGAATAGATAGTCTGGGAAGGAAATGTACTTGACAGCCTAAGGTTCTCATGTAAATTTATGGCGTTAAATAAGTAACCTCCAGCAGACCTTAGGAGGCAGGGACTCGGAGGATATCCAATCCCAGTTCTATGAAGGATTCATGCGTCCAGGTGGGCGTGGAACTGGGGTCGAGACAAATCACCCGTAAAATCAGCTAAATCATGACTCCAAGTCAACTCACTTAACATCTTTATTAGCACCTTTACTATTGGCTGGAAAATCAATAGATTTTCATAATTTTCACGAGAAAATGAGCACGAAAAGGTTCTCCTTAAAAGAGGCTAATTTGACTCGAGTGGAGTCGACCTCGTAAATTGTACAAGGAAAGAAGGGAGTATTTCAGTATGTAATAAAATAAGTATAGATTAGTTTAGTTTCCAAAGGCTATGGCTGAGGTCAGTAAATTCATAAATAGAAGATGGGAATAATTAGGGGGAATCGTATCTCTTGTATGCCTCTCCTGAATTTAATTCTGAGTAATCCATATCTACCTTCGGATCATCACGAAACGCAAATTCTCGCCGATTTACCATCCTTGGTGGTCTTTCCTTAATTGTAGAGCAGATTCGAATCCCTGACCACAAATGAATCTCGCCACCACAAGCTTTGTGTGCCTTCTTCATTAGACAAGAATAACCACCACTTGAGTTTTCGTATGTAGCCCACAATAAGGGAAAACAATGCCCTGAGTGTACCTCCAATTGACAGGGAATCCATCGCAGATCCTATTATTTTGTATCTATCAAACAACAAGAATATATAAAAGAAAATTTAAAAAAAACTTCCAATCCAACCAATACAAACTGTTAAAAGAAGTCTGTGATCTCAGTGGTTCGTGCATATGGAGTGGATGTAGAAGACTAGACACGTCTCAGAGCCGATTACTTGCATATTTTACGGTCGGATCTCGAAAAATGGTGAAACAATGGGAAACACTTATCTATTTTATTATCAACACTGACTAGTACATGGATGTTGATTATTGGTGCCAGAATGTAATGGAAAGATGATGGGATGTTGGAGAAGACGAACTACTTGTACTAATGCTGCTACTTCTCTAATCTACAGATCCTGACTGTATTTCATATTGACAGATCCGCCCGTATCCATCCACTCTTTTCTGCTCCACGAATCTTTCCTAATCGAGATAGCGGATTATTGAGAAGGAGTGTAAAGGGCTGAGTAAAAGGGCTGTCAGGTTTTATTGACAAAAAGAGAGGTTTTGTTTGGGTAGACCTTAGGATGGATTGAAATGGAGAAGAAATTGATAAGAAGAGAGTTGAAGTGTGTTAGAAAACATAAAGATTTGTGTGGGCATGAATGAAAGGCATAGTGGATTTGGATGAGTATTGGTGGTAGGGAGAAGTGAATCTCGATTTGGACAGCGTGATGAATGCGATTTGAGAAGTTGATAAATGAAAAGATGATATTGAGATGATCACAGAGCAAATAGGAGGAACCCGCATTGACAGATTCTTTGCAGAGCTCGTTAGGTGCTCATCTTGATGATGATGGCTGCTTTTATATTACAAGCCTTGCACAAAAAGTACAAAAACCCTATAGAGCTCAGTAATTTGACCCAAGGATATTATCAACACGATGGAATAGCTAGCCACTCTCAGCCCTCATCATCATCATAATCATCTCTGATAAAAAATACACTCAATCTTATCCCTTGACTCCAGAGTCCAGAGAAAGCACCCGTAACTACAGATACGCACAACCCTATCATAATTCCCCACATGCTTTTCCTTTCCCAAATTAAATTCTAAAGCCTCTTCATGCCCCAATCCTTGATTACCAACTTATTAGCCCTCAAAGATGAAGAGATCGACGGAATTGTAGAGATAGGAAAGAGGCGGTTAACTAACACATAACTTTCAGAGTTTCAAAGACCAACCTGCACACTGCATCTGTATTTCATCCCTATACCGTGTAGTTAGTTAGTTGCCACACACGAGGTGAGAGTTAGCAAAAAGGGTTTAATTTATTCCTCCAGGTGGCCAACACTCTTTCCAATCAACTTGACAATGATATAGACATATCCTCCCTTATCACCTTTGAGGCCATTATAGCCAGCTTTTGAATGGAAGAAATACCTTCTGCTACAGATATCATGATAATTATGTTGACTTTTGATTACGGCCTAGCAGAGAGAAAAAACACGACTGGTTGCATTGTTTTTTTAACAATATGAATATTATTATACATTCTCCATACATACATATTTATCATCAAAGGTTGAAACGGTTCAAGACTCGTTTTTTAATTCGACCAAGGCATTATCGTTATTGTTTTTTATTATTCGCTGGAGGATAGGTATTCGAACAAGAGGAATGAGGGGTGTTGTAGTTAGGATAGGCATACTCCATAAAGTCAGCTCTGTTAAAGTCCAAGAGGAGTTTAGTAGTACGGAGGTGTAATATTATTTTGCTGTGGATTTGATCTAAAGAATTTCTATTGAGGTGGGCACATGCCATCTTAAAGGCAGCGTCGGGTGGGATGAATGTAAGCGAAGCAAATAGCCAAGTGCTTCCGTCCAAGTTGGTCCAACTGTTGGGCATTTGATTTGCCAGGCTGGTGTGAGGATTTATTTTCACCTTTGACGAGTGTTTGTTTATGGGAATACCTGCATGTGAGATGGGGCTGATTAGAAGAACGAGGTGTGTGCCTGCGTTTGTTAAATCCTTATTCGACAAGAGGGAAACGACTACTTGATTTCTTGTCGTGTCTTTCCAGGCATTTCCTACCGTCTCATATCCCGTAGGTATAATAATAATACGAGGTGCTAGGGCATTATCGGCAGTTTCACCTTAATAATATCACACCACGTATGTGTAAGGTGTGCAGATTATATGGTCTTCGACGGTGGTGGTTCGAGCTCCTTGTCGTTCGGTCCTTGTACTGTTTTTTCAAGGGATTTATTTCATGTGCTCGAGAGGTCCTTGTGTATATATTTCTAGATTTGAGATTCGAGAGAGAAAGCAATTTATTGAGCATGTTAGTTATACACTGGGAGTATGACGCGCCATAAAACGAGGAGCTAAAACAAAACCTAGGGTATCGTATAACATGAGCTATCATGGTTAGATCTCTATACCAGAGGCGTGTACTCTGGTCTAACGATAGGTAATTGTGACTCTGCTTTTGGGAAGTAATTATCCTACAAAAGTAGTAAAGCGATCCTCTTTATTGCACCTTGTAATGCAATGGGATGTAATGCTCTGTGTAATCCAACCCAGCAGGGCTATCCCTCAAACTACTTCTTAGGCTCCATCGACTTTATAACCTAGATCATCAATAACACACAAATATTTACTCAACTCCTCTCCTCGTTATTCTTCATACTTTTGTAAAACTCTTTCTTTGGACACTTTGTCATCCCCTTATGACTTACAACTTACCTCTCTAAATCCCACATTCACATACATGTCTAATAATAAATGACTATTTGTCTACACATTGTTCACTGGTGGTAGTAGACAAAACGAGTCGAAGCGTTTAAATCGATTCCGCTTCTCATGTGAAAATAAGCTCGTCACAAGTCATAACTTTCGTCCTACTTAAGTACCAACAAGGAGAACCAAGAGAGCTAACTATCGTCAAAGCTTCCTTTTATTTTACGACACTTACAATTGCCCAAATCTCCAGACACCATAAGAGTCCCGCTGAAGATTACATTCACGTACCTATACAATACAACTCACCGATCGTAGTTTGTTTTTTATATGCATCAAGTCGGGGCACTCTTGCAACCAGAATTCCACCAGTTTGACGGAATTGTGTTCCAAAGGTGTTCTCACACAATCCTTGATTTATTTTATTACCCTCCTAGTCCTGGAGTTAAGTTGACTGGACTTGACTTGACCTTACTAGCAACTAGTAGTAGTTCTTGTAAGTAGTAATAGGAAACTCTCCTGCTTCTGTATCAGAATTAATCTGTCTTCTACTCGGCTTTAGATCAGATACGCGTAGGCCAAGTGGGCAAGCAGCGTTACTAATCCATGCGCTTTATATGCTACACATCCGCCAAAGCTACATTCACCATTTCGAAATTCTGATAGGATTCAAGAGTCAGAATATTCAAGACCGTTTATTATTCCCACATACCTCCGTGGATTTCTTCCGGGTCAGGTTGTCCGAACGGGATTTTTTCCAGCTTTAGATTGCGGCGAAAGGCTTTGTTTTACAAGAGCAAGAATACTTTCCAACCTATCGGACATGCAGCATTGGGCTGTTGAGCCTTCTATTTAATTTTATAGAGGAAGGGAGATCGAGCTTGGGTATTGATGCCGGTATTCCAGAATTTAAGCTAGGGTTACGAAAACAGCATTCCAGGTCTGGTTAGATTATATCTGATATATAATTGATTGGGCCGTTAAAAAAAGTTAGTCCATGGAAAGGTGCAAAATAATAACTCGTCGTGGTATACCCTCTTTGATTATTAGTTCACCTCGCACTCTAGGGCTGAATGCTTTCTCACATGCCAGAGAGGAATTCGGATTTGGATTTGATTGATATTGTGGTACTTGGCCGCGTGTGAAAAATACTTTGAAAAAAATTCGGATTAGCTATTATTAAAAATAAACAAAAAGATAGCGATACGTAACATTGCACTTCTGCTAGGAAGGCTCCAATATTTTGTACCATGTAGAGCTGATGCATGAATTTTTTTTTTCCAAAAGGTTTAATTTGTTTTCTTAAACTCTTTTGATATTTCCTGTCTCCCCATATCCCTATCCAAGTTCCCCAGCACCGTTTAAATTTCTTGTGTAAATGAGCAGACTATTATATTATATTGAGTGTTAAAAAAATGTAAATAGATTATAACCTGAGGTTATAATGTACCCACTCTAGAATCCAAGAGAGATAGGATCAGTTAGGTGTTGTTGTTGGACTGCTCATGCAGTCTGAGAATGATGGTTTGATAGACATGGGTAAATCGGTGAGGACAGGTGATAATTGGAGGTAGACACATATAATAAAGGCAGGAGTGCGTGATAGTTAAAATAGTAATCCCGTTCAGCAAAGAAAAGGGCCAAAATGTACACGAAGAAACCAACATCCTCCCACCTCATCATAATGGCACGGTCACGGTGCCCAATGTGGTGTGAAAGAAGAAATATTTCACTAGGTCCCTCTTAAATGTCTAAATTGATATGCTCGTGGTAAATTGTGGATTTTTGGGATCGATGGTCAGATTGATGAGAGTAGAGGAGTGGGTTATTATATATTTGGACAGTGTTATTAGTAGATAGGGAAAAGGTAAAAGAGGCTGGTTGGTGATGAAATGTGCGGTAGATAGAGATGGTTTAAAGTTAATGTGATGTAGTAGTTAGTGAGGGTAGGTATGGATAAAAAAATATTTAAAAAAGGGACGAGAACGGATACAGGTAAGAGATTCATATCGGATGTAGCTTTAGGAAGAGTTACGAGAGGAATGAAGGGAAAGGTCGCAGTTGAGGGCGAGATTGTTAGTTTTTCGAAGCTTGTTAAGGCCCCGCAGGTAGACTGCCCTCCATTATGGAGCAGTAATTCATCCCAGCTGACGGTTCGAACCCTAAGGCCAAGAGCCATTATAACCAGCTAGCTATTGTTCGACACACTATTTACTTTTCCTCAGCGTCCCACCAAATTACATCATAACAAGAAACACGAGAAATAAGAACTAGCCCGTCTTATTATTCCACCTTTATATCATATTATCATCACTTTTGGCCGTATGTGGACTACTATTACATTTACTATCCTCCAAGCCACAATCCTTCTCATTCCTCCATCATATCATCAGACTCCAGCCCTTAATAATAACAATAACAATGGATAAAAACAACTTGAAAGTGCACCCGGGATATCATGGATATAATTCCTTCCCATTATGGTATGTGTGTGTGTGTGTGTGTGCACATGGTAAAAGATATAAGAGTAAGATTTACTTAGCCATGTTTGACATTAAATAAAATATTAGCCGTATTAGGTATCAAGTTGGATGTAATGGAGCCTGTGGGTCCAGAAGCTGTGGGTCCATGAAGTGTGACCAGAGTAGGTCTGGGAGTGTTACATGATACTATTATTATAGGACGAATGTGATGGTGGATTGGAGAGATGTGACAGTGAGGATCTTTACAGATTATTAGAATATGGATGGGAGGATTGGTTATGTATTTAGATGGGCCATTGGTCATTTGACTGGAGAAACTCTGTTGACAGATGAGTTGTAAAGTAATGGTTTGTCCAAGAGGTGTGGTTCGGTGGTCTTCGTGATGGATGTGGCGCCTGGCTCTTCCTGAAGTATAACAACATCTTTGAGCACCTCAGCAATGGGAAATTGGTTGATTCAATAGGTCATAAACATGGTAGAAAACACGTTTATCTCTTATAATCCTTAGAGATACATCTTCTCAACACATGTACATACTTATGTGAGCATCACTAACCAACTACTACTCCCATCATCATCACCACCTCTTTGGACACCTATTTTATTACGGACATCCACCTTTGTATAGATTGAGGAGACATATGTAGTTTAGAGGTATTACGATGCAGCCAGGCAGATCACCGGGATGCACTCAGCCCCTAAGTGTTAACCGAGTTATGACCATCTCGTATAAAAAATCGGCGACAAACGCCAATAATATTTGGATTTTATTCTTTCGCACTGCTAGCCCAGTAGTATGTGTGGGGGTGCCTTGAGATACACTTAAATTTTAACTTCCCTACACTGGTCTACCTTCAAGGATCTCAGAAGACATGTAAACCACGAGCTGACCTATGGTTTTGGATCTCTCGCGTATTTAAGTATTTTGGAGTTGGTTGGATGAAGGTGGATTAGAAATTCAGGGCTGAGTGTATAATTGTTCGTGGAGGAAGAATGCCAATGAAATAGCTTGACATTACGTTGATCAGAAGGATTAAACATGCATAGATGGAGATAAATGACCCCGTGCGGAGGAATCAATGTGGTTGATGATGATACAGCAAGTGTGAGATTGAACGGAGGGTTCTTATTATAGAGACGGCTCCTATGTAAATTATTCGTATAGAGTGTGTCCCGCAGTCCTCCTTCGGCCCACAAGAAGTGTACATGTATAAATATTTGCTGATTGCGGATCTCCTGAAAGAGGTTTCCAAAGCTGGAGAAGAAGGACTGGAGAGGACAGTCGCTTTTTTCAAGGGGATTTTTTAAAGGAAAAGTGATGACTCCTTGTGAGCCGACGGAGCCGGAGGAACGGTGTGGAACTGGGACATGGTCTCCTCTAATAATTCTCACTATCTGCTAGAAAGTAGTACGATTTAGATGGACATAAGAAGGACGTTGAATGCGGAGGACTGCGGATTATGAAGAAGGAATGTCAGCAGGGGTCAAGACCATCCTTCATAGTTGAAGATAGGGCAAGATCAGTTGAGTGCTGGCGCCGTAAGCTGACTACTCACTCCGGGGGGTCATTTACTCATCTTTGAAACGGCCTTTTGTCTCAAAAATGCTCAGGTAATCCAATGAACCACATATCATTATTGTAATTCACTGTTTGTTTCTCGGCCATCCTCAGTCTTGCTCCTTGACTGCGAATGACTCCGTACCTCGATGAATTATGGCCTCTTGATTCCTCAGCCTCTTAACAAGCCTCATCCTCCCTTTAACTCATTTAAACCCTTCAGCTGAAATGGAGCTACATTCTTCGAGCTACATTTAACACGGCCTAAACTACTCTAAACTATTATTCTCAGTCCGTGGCAATCAACTCGGCCGATTCTGCAAATTATATTCAATATTACTTTTTTCATACTCAACTGGAGAAATATCCGCCGGATCAATCACCCATAAAAGCACACACGCATATTTATATGAAACATTACACACTCTGTACAAATTGGATCCATCAAGCAGAGGGAGTCAAAAGGAAATGCAAGAAACCTTTTGCATATAGAACATTTTCATTTTTTTATTGTCCATTTTTCTCATCCTCTCTTAATACACACATAAGAAAATAGGGAGGGAAAAAAATCTGCTCTCCTGACTTGGCCTGGATGATGATGGAGCCCCTCTTGTTCCATCCGAGAGATTCATCCCCAATAATAATATTATTATTACCATGCTCTCTTTAGTATGCCAGACTTGTGTATCATTTTTATGGTACATAAACTATGTAATTCTGACTCTGACTGAGATGGGAGACCCTTGATTCCATCCCCATGTAGTTTTTGAAAAGGATGTATAATGTTGAGTCTTGTTCTTCCATATATTATCGTGTGTATGAATGTGTTGCTTTCAGATGTAGAGACGAGGCTGGGATGTTGCAATATCGAATCCTCCTATCTGACTGATACGTGTATGTGTGTAGGTCCATAATATTATTATTATTTTTATTATTATTATGTGGATTGCATGTCAGCCTGCGGGTGACATTACAGAAGAGGAAAAGTGTCGCTTGAAATGTCATATCCAATGCCTCTGTCTGATAATAGAGCCATGGAGATTGGAGATGATGAGCTCCAATATATTCCATCATTCCTCCGCAGCCTAACATGACACGCCACAACGGACTCCTTCACAAATATCTTCTTCCCAAGTTGAGAGAGGAGATAGCCTTATCCCAAAAACACAAGACCTTTTCCCTTCCATTTGACATAATTTGAATATTCTCCCACAGTCAGATGAATAGCATGAGGAGCAAGAGATCCACACACGTCCTTACAATCAGTGTCTACTACACACTTACACAAGTAGTCCTTCTTCAGATAAGGAATAATCAACTCAATCATTATCATTGGAACTCTAAAGCTGGTAATGACGGATCTCTTGAATGTCTCGTAATCCTTTACATAAGCCCTGTCATGGTGGTGGTGGATTACCAGCTACCTTACTACCACCTCTTCAGATTGGTTCAGAGAGATGGAAAAAATAGCTTGGACAAGGGAAGTGGGTGTTACGGGGGAAAGGAGATGAATAAATTGAAGACGTGATGAAAAGACAATCAAGAAAATGGCCTTTGTTTTGTGGTTTGGTTGAATTAAATAGGATGAGGAAAAATACATACCTTGCTCACCATACTGTCCATAAGGCGTGGACTCATTTGTGGTAGAAAGTACGTGGGAGCTGAGCGAGGGATTGAAAATGGAGAGGAAATACTGGAGCAATTTAAGGAAAGGAGCCAAGTCGTGTGTTTTTCAAATGATTTATTGGCAGTGGGGCTATCCTCCTTGTAATTGGCCTTTGATTGCAACCCTAAGAAAATGACATCCACGTAGTGAGAGGAAATTAGCCTTGGCTTCTCATGAAGCTAATCATACGGTTTGAGTTGGTGTGATAAGTGCAAGCGTAACCTCTTCTCTGTACACCTTGAAGTGCATGGGAGAGAGAGTCAACAACATTTTTTGGGGATTCCATACTGACAACTTATGTATTTATTTTATTTACTCACTACATCATTCTAAAGGATTTTTAATTTTAAGGGGAAACATTTAAACACCAATTCTAAAATTTCCAGTACCGTCACAAAAAGTTCACCATAAATTTCTAAAAACCCAATCTTATAAAAGCTCAGCCTTCTCCATACACTCTCGGACTCTCTTTGGACTCACGCTAATCTGCTTATAAAACAGGGGGATATTAAACGATACACATTTTCCAATCCGATAGAGAATTAAGCAAGAAGGAAGGGGACTCTACAGCAGCCAGCTCCATACGCAATGTCACCCCAAGTCATTGACAAATTACAAGAGTACATCGATATCCCAAGACCCCGTGAGTCCCAAGAGCAAAAAAAACGGTAAGGACATAAACCATGAGGACTTATCGAGGCGCTTCCAAATTGCTCTCCGCTTGTCCTCCTTCCTTCTGCTGTCCTTCGACTCTCCATCCAACGGTCCTGTGTCTTCTCCTAAACGGTAAATGGTCCCATATATTCCTGACACTCTAACTACGTACTTGGACACGTTATAGGAGCAGAGTACATAGATACTTATGTTCTCTATCTAGCTCCACTATGTGCCTTATGAGCCTCTTGGAATTTTCGATTCCCTTTTCCCTGGCCTCCTTTCTGAGCCAGTTTCAGTTTCTCCAGTTTTATAGTTGGAGGTTCCAGGAAGACTTTCTCCCAGCCCGCATCACATCACACTACGGAAGGACATCTCGCCAAATAACGCACTCTTCTGTGGCCCATCACATATCCAGCCGCTTGTACTCCATGTCTTGTAGTATTATATGTAAGCACACAGAAGGGCAGTTCCAAGTCTGGCTCAAGCAACATCAAACGATAAAGGGTAGTGGACCTTATATGGGGAAACTGGGCTGCCTGACTAGACTTGTGAGACGAGAGGCAGTCACTCTAAAAAATTCACTTCATTAAACAAGAAAGGGAAGAAATAAATAAATTGGAGAAACACTCCGCCGACTGAGTTTTTCGATGACCATTTCCCATACTGATTTTGTTTGACTACGGGGATCAAAGATTCCACTGCATCAAATACCACCACCACTACCACCACCTTATATTCCAATTTCTGACTGTGTCTAGATTCTGGTGGATTTCATTCCATACATTCATTCCTGGTTGGATATTAATAAAGAATATTTGTACATTGTCAGAGACTGGAATCTCTCAGCCAGGCTCACAAGAACGGATATGAGTGGGATAGGGCTCAATGCATTGAGAGAGCTGTCATGATTTATTTTTGAGAGGAGGATGTAAAGCAATTAGTGACTGAGATACGATTAGATCAGTGCCAATAAATACAATTAACAGGTTCCGGGACCGTCATAAAGGGTGGTCTTCACGAGCATTGGAGATGAGAAAGGGGTTGAACAGGAATGAAGGTGAGTGAGAAAAATTCCTGGAATAGTTCAAGTTGCCCCACACGATCTTCGTCAAAATCTCCTTATAAATAGAAGAGGGCCAACCTACCTGTCTCTCAAGACTGTATAGGATATATTGTAGGAGACGTTGCTAAGTATGAGAGGAATGGGGCCCTCATCTCTCATCTCATCTTTGGGAATTCCTTCCCGAGAAATGATAATAATGACTCCTTCATCCCAGAATATTGTGTGCACGTTCTCCCTGGCCCATTACATGGAGGAATACCAATAGATATTATAATATTAAGTTTATGAAGGAGACTAAAACACAGCCCAACCCACCACAATTAACGAGGATCACCATTTAAAATAGACTCAGAGGTCAGCAGCCATCCAGCCAGCCTAGACACTTCTCCTTTGAAACCAATTCCTCGCGTCCAGGCCGTCAATGATTTATGAATCAGACAATAATAATACTTAGTGCTTAGACAACGATTCATTCCTCGCCACTCACTTATATGGGATTATCATCCATCAAGATTTAATTAATTGAAATGAAAACAAATATGTACATCCACTCCAGACATATTATAAATACTCTGGAAAAATACATGCCCGCCATGCCGACGAGGAAAAAGCCCAGGTAGGAGGAAAAAATAAATAAAAAACAAATGGTACTCATCTCCCAGTCTCCCCTTCTTATTCTACATCCTCGTTTGGCATATCCATCCCGACCAATTTATGTTTTCCCTAAACTGAACATTGCCTAATGATTGGAACCAGGGTAGGTGTTTTCAGAACGACTCCCTAAATCGATCAGATATTTCCAAAGACTTTTTTCTCTCTCCTTTTTCTCAGATCCCTTTTACATAAGAGTGAGCAATGGAGCAACTGCGTAAGAACTGAAGTGAAGTCGATCATCCAGCCTGGCTTGTTAAAATGATGAGGAGGAATCGATAGGGAAAGAACTGTCAAGATCATAAAAGATCAGGGCAAATTTGACTCTTTCGTTTGATGTCCTCCTGCCTATGAAATACATCAAGACCGGACTCTGAAAAGCGCTCCTGTCCAACTCCCCTAATATTGAACAGTTAAAGTGAGAGGAGGACGGAGAAGACGTTTTAAAAAAACTGGTATTATGGACAACTAGTGATGCATGTAGGACTGACTGGACATGGCTACTGCTCCTTGTTGTTGGCCCATCATCTCTTAGGAAATAATCTACTGTTGTCAAAGGAGTTAGCGACGGGTTTGATGGATGGGCAAGTTTTGCAGTATCACTTGAAATGATCAAGTCCTCAGAAGAGAAAAACCGTCACGCCGCCCTGCAAACATGCTCTGACTTCTTTCAAAGCCGCTTTTTTATCACAATCTTACATACTAAGTGGAGGATTCCCCTTTGCCTTCCCTTATATGTCCTTCCAACTCCTAATCGCTCCAGTTAAAACTTGCTCCATAATTAGTTTTTGTATCACTCTTCCTCTCCAACCCTTCTGTTTATCCCATATCAGCTAATCACATTATTATACGGAGCATCTTCAATTCTGAGAGGTTGCATAGGTAGGAGATGGCATGAGTATGTGAAATGATACCCAAAGCCTGATGGCCATTAATTTAAACCAATCAGAATGAGATTAACCATTGAGACATTGTTAATCAATCATGAGCCCATTGGTCCGCCTCCGTCTCATTTTAACTCAGATGTATTGCTCCATTAAAAGGTAAACACAAGGGAGAAGATTAGTAATTGTGTGTTGTTCTCTGAATGTGAGTACAAAGATATCTCATCTCATGCTTCACAGCTCTAAAAGGAGTTGGAAGTCTTGGTAGTGCCCAAGACGATAGGGCTAGGGATTGCCCGTGGTTTATATAGATTAATGGTCTCAAGTTAAGGGAGAAGGCTAGATACGTCATAAATGAAGCTACCTCATGCACCCCGACGTTTCAAGAAACAATTTAAAACCGAGTCTGCCCAGCTTTAAAGGGCAAAGGTGTAAAGAGGATTTCACCAAGACAATTAAGACTTGGGAAAGGGCATCGATGGGGGTCTTAACTCACTCTCTACTGATGACTTTAAGAAAGACTTATTGGGCTCCAATCCCTTTCTCATACCTTTGGCTCAGTCTTGATTCTTGATGAGAAAATCTCCTTGTCATGGAGCTCATATTTTTCACGCCAGACGGAATCTCTGCTCTCTAAATAATTGTATCCATACGTAGATCTAAAGAGGAAAAGATTTAGCAACAAGGGCTTATCATAATACCCATCTCTAGGAACAACTTACCGAGTCCTTATACACTTTACAGGGATGAATATCTAAGGGACTTTTAACGAGCAGGACGGAGTCATCACAGACGTTGCAAAAAGGTATATGCAAATCCACAGCTTAGCACTTAAGCTCAACAGGAGCAGTCGACAGCGATCTGACTCTTAAACGCCTCACAGCCACTCGAGCTCTTACTGATAATTCCGAGAAGATGAGAGGGGAAAAAAATCAAGGCGGATCTATTGATGATGATAGAGCAGAAAGGAAGGGGGTATTATTTGTTCACGTGGCCAATTGTAATTTCTGCTCGTGATATATTAGACTCTCACTCAAAGGGACATTGGTCAGTGGTGAGAAACATGACACATAACTCTGCAAGCAAATTGCAAACGGTTAGGTGTTCGTGGCAGATTTGCCTAGATAGTTATACAGTAGACACAGTATGATAGCAAATTGTTATAATAATATACAAGAGATGAACTCCATGTACTGAGAGTGCCTTGGCTGTAGATAAATTGCCAGGATTGAAACTCTACAGACTGGTTTTCTGAGACAATGCTTGGGTGATGATGAATGATGATGATACGGATGGATTGATCAGTATCCTTGTCTTCAACCCTTCAACATTCAAGATCCAAGAGGCTAATATGAACGCTACATACCTATATCATATATTTAGCCACGGAGATGAAATGCTGGGGAAAAAATAGGAAAGAACGAGAGTAAATTGCAGACTGAATGTGTTGTATTTGGGCGTGATCAGTTTTCGCCTCAGTCATGTCTGTCTGTGTGTTTTAGGGAGACAATAATATGTATAAAATATAAAATAAACATCCAACCATATCCAACTACCACCATCATCACATTACAGCCTGTTCCTTGGGTATATCGGGGGAAAAGCGATAAAAGACAAAACTTATAAAGACTGGAAAACACAAGAAGACAATAGACGAGCTGCTTATGGATCTCTTATTTATGTATTACTATAGTCGGAAGAATGCCACGAAAACCTTTAAGAGAGACTCTCTCTCTTTCTCTCTACTTGTCGAGAATTTCGAAAAGAACCCTAGCTGACATATATATTTATATACATCACATCCTTCCTTAACTCATAGCGTGACGACGAGAATCGCACAAAACGCCTTGAATAACTAGTTTCGTTATGAAATACATTTTTCTCTCTTGGCTATTTCACTCCTTTGTTCCGATTCGTATCTCGTGAGTGTGATGTGATGTTCACATGTTCAAATTATTGTCCAAAGGCTCCAATTCCCTGCCTCCATTATCACCATCACCCACCACCATCATCAGCAGCTATCAAGCATAAGCAAACCAATCACCACAAAACGAATCCAAACACACATGTACACAGGTAATACACAGGCCTACATGCTCCTCTCCTTAGTTTTTTCCACCACTTTTCATCCTTCCTTAAGTATTGGGCAAACAAACTACGATACACAGTCCACTCCCAAACTACCAACTAGGAGCAAACATGGAATTTAAGCCACTGAGACTGACCATTTGGAATTCCAAAAAAATCCACGTATCAAAATGACCATGCAAGCTAATCATAGTCTTGGGAATAAAAAAGAAAAGAAGCTAGAGCTAGAATCTACATTAAAGAAATGGATAGTATGTGTATTATGCAAGAGTAGTAAGTAAGTAGCCTCAGAGCTGTGTAATAGGAGTTCATTTACGATACCACAAATTGTCCAAAGAATGACAAGTCCTAGAGGATCCTGTGCAATCCTAATCTGTGGGTAAATAATGGACTGAGCACTTACAATTAGATAAAAAGGCACACACAACACATCTCTAACTATCTAAGAAGTCATTGGAATAGAACGTGAGTTTTTTGACACCCCCGTCGGCCCTTTGCATACTTTGAAACACTCCAACTCCAAGACTTTCCACTTTCGGCTTTTTTTTGTCATTTCATCCCAACAAAAGCTCTCTGCTTGCATCTATAGTTAATACTAGTATCATCCACACCGGGCAGACTACCTTTGGCCGATTGGTCGCTTATTTTTTCTCATCTCATATTCTCCATTCGAGTCTTGGGAGTAATAATACTAACTCGGATGGAATCAGCCAGAGAGAGAGAGAGAGAGAGGCTGAGAGTTAATATGCAAAAGAGAATAATCATAAGCTTGTTCATGTTCTCAAGTACTCTGAATCTAATGTTTACCTTTTCGAATCGAAAGTAGCAGGACTCGGGCTGGTTTTAGAAAAGGTGCTCACGAATCATGGGCTACACTCTACTTAAAAGTAAGGAGTTGGAGCTAAGAATATTATTAGGTGGAATCGAGAATGATAATAATGATGATGATAATAGTAATAATAGTAGTATGAGTGTGTATTCATGTGTCTGGGGAGAGGAAATATGATTCCAGTAGAAGACGATAATCAATCTTTCGGCCGTCCCCTCCGTTTATTTACCCTTTTACTGCATTTGACTTGTCCTCCTCCTACCTTAATTCCTTTTGTACAATCTACAACCACTTATGGGGATCATCTCGTCGGGGAGTTGGATTAAATGATACATACACATCGAGTACAACCGCTCTGGATCTGTGTACCTGTTTTTTTTTCGTTTCTTACTGAGGACAATTAGTATCAAGTATCAACTGGGACAGGGAGGATTCAATCATCATCTCCCTTATTGTTGCTTACAAATTACAATGTCACTCTTAGGATTATCCATGCGCTCTGGCTTAAATTTCTATCATCTTCATTCTTCATCATCATTTTTAATCCAATGAATCTAATTTAGACGTTTGGACTGGTCACTCGTCGGTGCCGGTGTGGACTGTAAATGTTTTAACATACATGCACGGATGGCATGGTATTGAGGTTGAGGCAATGAGGGAAATAATATTGGGGTCGTCATTTTTAAACTCCAGCTATAGCTAAAATGTCCCGATAATTTTTTTTACCTGGAATTAGTAGTGAATGACTTTATCGATTAATAATTGACTATTGACATGTATCGATATTTGGAGTCATCTGATTTGGTTGATGGGAATTTTTTAATTATTTCTAATCTTAATTTCTATAATTTCTAGTCTAATTGTAAGTAAGCAAAGCATAGCCTAAATTGGTATGAACAGCCTATAATATCAACCTGTCAGCTTTCCCCATTTGTGGCTACTCTGACCCACATTTTAATCATTTATATTTGTAGAAATATCGAGGTCTAAAAAAAGTTCTGCTAGATTTAAAAAGAGATCGACAGATGATTTCCCTCATATTATTATACTCTTAATGCACTCATATACTTTACAATTAGATTTGAGAAATGTACTATTTTTTCCTTCTTTTTTATTTACAAAAAAGCGTATACCTGTTTGCAGAGGAATTGTCGAATATTGTGCCAACGAGGTAGTGAAAAGTGTAAACAAAATTTGCAATCAACTGGGAGGTGTTTTCATCAATAGGAAATGAGGATTGGGAATATTGGGATGGAATAACCACGTAGGTAGTTGGTAGCGGATTTTTCGTTCAATGTTAATGAAATATTAAGCATTCCTCAGCTAGTTGATATCAACTTAGAAATGGAATCAATAATTCAAAATCCGTATCCCTACCTAACCGTGCGGATTCGTAAACGGAAAGGACTCTCGACTCAAAAACTCTAAAAAACTCAACAGGCGGCTTTCTCTAAAAAATTCATTAACCTCAAGGTGGATCCTCCAAGCTCTGTAATTTATTGCCTTTCCTTTTGGACAGCTTGTGTAATCATCAAGAGCCAGGATCTATGTCAAAGTCACTGTTATTTTGTTAACTCAATTTTAGAATTAAACTCGACATATCTAAGGTACCTAACTATATTTAAATTTAAAGGCTCAGTCCATGTCCTCAGTTGGTAAACGTCCAGGCCCAATTTAAATAAAAACCCACACCCACTAGCCAGTTTGCCACTGCAATAGCTCTATGTGGTGGTGTTTTAAATTGATGAAAAAAAGTGTGTTGAATATTTCATGAGCAATTCATCCATCTCAATAATTCCCATGATTTTGCAACACCGAGTTATGGAAAATATTCGATATTTTGTCACGAAATCAGCAAAATTATCCTTGTCATCCCCTAGCACACAATAGATCAGCAAGAGTTAGAAGGAAGGGGCTCTTTTATTTTCAACTTTCGAGGTTGAGAGAATTTTTTTATATAGAAATGTAAAAGTTATATTACGGAAAATGGCCTGAGTAATGCTCAACTTTTAAATAGCAACTACTTTGATGACAAGATGGAACATACTGAGAGACCAAACACTCGCAACTCATGCACCATGCACTCTCATATTATGTATTAGCTATTTGTGAAGAGACCATAATTCTTTTGTTATCTTGACAAAAGAAACGTCTCACGGAAACTGTCATAAATGATTGGAATTCCAGACAAGTGTAAAATGTGTGGTAGAGCAAGAAAAAACACACACGGCCATGGATATGATGACAGAAGAACACATGGACTCTTCACCAGTTGAGAATTCGCAATTCTTCTCCGCTCTCAAAGGGGCTAATAGACTTACGGCCCTCGGCAAGCCTACTCCACACATTAGTCTCCTTCACATTTCAAGGATTTTGCATCATCTCAGAGATCTCTGCATTTCTAATCTCATCCTATATAGATGAATGATAGGTGTACTATGATGAGGATAGCATCCATCCATATGCATATCAAGTACTGCTTGAACTGACGAGCAAAGGTTGACAATTGTATCCAACCTCTCTCCTCATCTATGTGCATCAAAAGTATCAAGAGACTTGAAGGCAGAGAGAAGGATGCGTTTGAAATAAGCCCCACATGATCATCATCCTCATCATCATGGAGATGGAAAGACAGATGAATATATACAGAGAGAAGGGTGTGTGTATGTAAAGGACGTACATAAAAGCAATAAAAGCAATGAGCAATTCTTTTGTGAGAAAAGAGGACTCAAAAAGTCCCTTTGATGTTTTGTCTCCCATAACCACAACACCAGACCACTCCAAGGAGAAGGACCATATTATGATGAACCACAGAGAGAGAGAGAGAGAGAATAAATATGTGATGTTTAGAGAGAGTTGAGACAAATGGGAAATAAAAATGGAACTACTTGGAAATCAAGACTCATCATCTTCTTCATCAGATATTCCTTCCACTCAGGTTTGAACTTTGAAATGTGGGGATGAGAGAAGTTCCTAAGAACCCAGAGTCCCTTAGGTACAGTAAATATTATCAAGAGTGTTACTTTCAGGGCTATCAAGTGAGGAATGGGTGAAAATATTGTGGTTGGAAGGCTGACGTCAATTTTTCCTCAAACTATTTGCTCCACTTGGTCTTGGGAGTATAAATTGAGACACATATTTCTCCTGACATATTCTTTACGATGTGGATCTTGTGGTAACCGTCCCGATGTTTTTGACGCTACACTTGTCTTCTCGGCGGCTGTGTGGATTAATCTAATCCCACTACATCCCACCATCCCCATTATCCCATCCTCATTGAGGGGACAAAAAATATCACAGCAGAAATCAAATCCCTTCGTCCATGAGATTGAAATAAATCGCTTCTTAGTTTCTCATCTTCCTTCTCTCTATCTCTCCCTCTCTCGCTTTTATAAGAATCCTAGAAAATACCAACTATTCTCCATTACCTACAAGATAAACTAGGAGAGATTCCACTTGCATATGCATTACACAGTAGATCCCTAGGTTCTCTATTCATAAATCTCATATTCCATACTTCATTCCAGGCTAAACTGATGCACAAGCAGTAGTACCAACACTCAAGCCTACCTGAATGACAACCACCCGGCAAATCCGCCATAGAAAATCCTATAAAACATGCAACACCCTATATACAGATATTTAGAATCACCACACGAAACTTAATGCCTCAAGAGCCAGAGTCTATTCTACAAGCAGAACAATCGTGAACAATCCCTCATCCCTACTTCCGCAAGAATAGCCCTTAGCACAAAAGGAGACAAGAGATCTAAGAAGGGAATCTGTGTACATCTCTCTGTCTATGTGTGTATAACCCAGAGAAAATAAAACTGTCATCCTACGTAATTAGGGGAACAAAGTGTTGATCCATACTGGGAGTGCCAAGTCCACAATATATTATTTTATGCCCTGGAGGACGGAGCGTTAAGAGACTGGACACCTCTGCTACTCTCGAAAAGCGGTTCGGGGTGGAGATGCGTGTGGATATTAGTAGACACTGTTTAGTTTTGAGGGATTAAAAGGCCCCGATGGTTCAGTAAGAGACAAAAGGAAAGGATTGATTTAGAGAGGGCCTGGGAGTGTTAAAGGGACATGAAATGTGTGAAAGCATTTAGGATTTTTTGAACAAGGCTTGTAGGCGAGGATGGTCCATAAAGAACATCTCCGGAGTCCCTCCATATAAAATAACGGGTGGACTTTTAGCAACACCACCAGCGTTACTTGGCTCACTTCCCTTGGCACGGGAAAAGGGACGAGTTCCCCGGTTGTTAGAATGACTAACCTGGAAAGTGTTTGGCGTATCGATTACATAGGCAGCGCACACTCGATGCCATGAAACCCGGACTATCCTAAAAGGGAAACACACATTTTTCAGACTTTTTCTTTCACTCTCTCCTCTTCATCGATCTACCTTGAGATAAACGTAAACTTCAATGGGAATATGTGTGTAGCATTGCGGTTCAGCTCATGACACAAGCCAGTCGAGTGAACCTCTTAAGACGGATGAAGAGAGGAGGGAGATGAGAGTATGATGATCAAGATTTTAAACCGGCCGCAACAACAAGCGGATTAGCCATCCCATACACAGATTAACGCAATGAGCATCTCGCCACTGAGGATGAAATACGAGTAGAAAGTCAAGCGTAGAGAGCAGAGGAGCTTATTATTAGCGGAGGGATTATTTATGAGAGATTCGCTTAATAATCCACTCTGACTCTTTTATAAACACTTGAACGGCTTAATAACAAACAAATATCAGGGAGTAATTGTTCCCCTCTACTCTACGCATCCAGAGATACAAATATCTGTACTTAAACTTGAAGAGTATGATTGGACTGGTCTGTATAATTTAGCCCCTCTCTCTCTGTGCCCTAGTTGCTAATAATGACTGATAGATTTTCGGGATGGATTTTATGACCTACACTCAACACTTGGGGCTTTAATGTATTATTTCCATCAAGAGTTTGTGAGGAGCATCAAGTCCAATCTTCATTTCATTGATTACAGGATGCACTGTACACATACAGTTTTACTCTAAGCTATCATTCCCAAGTTTACTTTTACACTGCCCTATACTCTTCTTCATGTTTACCATTCCATAGAACATTTACAGAGATAATGTACTACATGGTGATACTAACCTCTCTCGATACCAATCTTCCCTGTCTAGGTAAGTAGGGAAACTGAACAGTCCGAAGGTACATGCTGGGAGGAGTGTTTAGGAATGCCCTTTCATTCCAAATTCCAAAGGGTCAACTCTTCCACAAGGTTTTCTCTGAAAAGATGTTAGCATTGCGTAACGCATGAACTCTGAGCCTGGTACACAGGCAGTCGTAGGGAAGTTGTGATGGTATAATTATGTGTATTTAGGCTCTCGTTCACAGCTCTGTATTTATACACCATTGACTTTCCTATGATATAATAGCTGGTGAGTTTTTGGAAACCAAAAAGATTCTCGAGTCCAGTAGTCCCAACTCGGAACCTACCTTTAAAAAGTCGACGTAAGAAAATTAATTCCCATTCACCATCTGCCATGGAATGAATAGTGCGTTATTATATAGGATGTCTCCATCAGCTCATTCATCCTCTTCCCTAGATAGAGTGCAAGCACAACATTAAATTCACATTTGAGCTTTAACGAGCAATGAAATATTGACTTCCCCGGTGTCGCAGACAACCTAATTAAATATTAAAAGTAATTCTTCAACAAAAGGCGAGGGGAGTGAGCTTCCCATGGGCAGTGTGTGTATATAGATGCGTATGGAATCCTCATACCTTGTGTCGTAGGTACTGTCACATATGCAAGTCCAATGCACAGTGTGGGATAAAATGCAGAAAATCAATCAATGCAAATTCTCCATGCCCCAACGGCTTTTGTCCCTTTGACTAACAGATCATAGGACTAATAGCTTTCAACTTGATGACTTGAATGTTGGCTCAATGGAGGCGATGGATCCTCGAGATGAGAAATATAAGTTTGAATTGGATTGGATTAGATGTGCAAATTGGATGGGATTGAGTTTTCAGAAGCATTTAAATGTGCACCCACATTACACTATCTCAAAGAGAATCCCAACCAGTTTGCGGCAACTCTTTTGTGCTCAAACAGTGAGGAAGAGGCGTCAATTTTACGGCTGGTAAGTCCTTTATCCAACCACTCTGACTTCTCCGTTACATCACTACATCCTATCACCTATATTGTACGGTGTACTACTCCACGAATACAGTTTTCACGTCAAGATCAGCCTCCAAGCTACTCCAATTTTACTCCTGCCACTCGCTCCGCTTCCTTCTAAATCAGTCCTCCTCTCTTCATTACCAGACTATCAATTCACACACAAAAGACTTGAGAGTAAAAGGTACACCCGGAGGGATTTAATCTTTAATCTTAGATACCTTTGATGAGTGTCAAGTATTGTCAAATCCGAGTCTCTATATGGATTCCCATCTTCATCGTGTGTTCCGATAGGAATTAAAATATCCTCTGATTTATGCATGGGTGGATTCTTATCCCCCTAGGGGCTTGTGAACTTGTGGAGAAGGACTAATGGGGATTTTTGTGGTGCAGTAATGCCGTCGGAGAACAGAAAGAAGAGATGAGAGAAGGGGAAAAAAATGTATTGCAAATAAGAAACATTTATTTATTTTCCGTGTTGATTGCCCAGTTTATTCTTTACAAATGGCTCGTTTAGAGCCCAGTTTGTATATAGCAGTATAATGTTGGTTACTTAGGTAGATGTAATAGGTAACTAGTACAATGCCAGAGCATTGATTTCGAGAACTTCCTATTTGACTTAGTCACATACGTTCTGTTTTGAGGAGTACATGGCTGGAATTAGTTAATTCATTAAACAAGACTTATAACAATTGGATTGGGCATGGTAGTACTTGCCTGTCTCAAATACACGTCACCTTAAGGGCGAGAGATTAATAATTCCACAATATTCTGTACGGTAGTATATTTCATCAAAGCCAGAATATGAATTTTACATAAACAGGTTATGTATTAATGTGCCTGAAAACAAATCGATTGGCATACTATGTATCAGTTGATTTTTCAACACCTTTCACCTTACTTAGATTAAACATTACATATTAGCTTGCATAATTACGAACAAATTTATGCATCATTTTGCAGTCGATAACCGTATTATAATTAATTACTATAAGTTTATTCAGTCACACATTTTTGACTGTATAGCGACCGTCTAAATAAATAAATAAAGCTCAAAAAGTACTATTAAGTATCTGAATTTATTGAGGGCGACGAAGATCACCAAAAAACTGGGGTAGGTTTGCACTGGTTCTAACTAACTGTTCACGCGGCTTCACTGTAGTACTCGTAAGCGAAGCAATGATAACAATCTTCACAATCAATCATTGACACTTTCTATTAATTAATCATATATAGCTTGTGGTCTGAGGAGTCTAGAGTCTGGCCCTGGGAATGTACTAAATTATTCCGAAGCAATCTTATTACGTTACTTATCAACAGTTTCACTTTTGACCCCTTCTGGTTTGATATCCAATCCATTGACCATCTTTTCAATAGATTTCAACTCTGATGGATGCTGCTGACCAGGCATACATAGGAGGGGTATGTGGTGAGAATGAGGAGGTGGTTGTGGAACTGGAGAGATTACGTTCGAATCCACAGCCGTTGGATCAATGATCGGTCGTGGGGAGTGCTTTGGACTTGAGAGACCGGATGGGGTGACTGTTTCAAAAGCCGACATACTTCCCCCGCCAAGAACACTGGTTGAGTTCGAGCTTAGCGATGAGGTCGACGAGGAGGACGCTGTGGCAGGTGGGATTAGAGGATACGGGAGAAATCGATGTGCCTTTAGTCGTTCGGAAAGCAAAGCTACAATAGGACAATTACATTTGTATCCCCTCAACATCTAAATTGATCTAAAATAGTTGTGCAAAAGATCTGTTTATCTATTTACTTAAGAAAGGATTACCAGGGCCTACAGATGAAGCAAGTGACACAGGAGGTCCCAAGGGATAGCCGCTATGAAATAGTTGTTGTTGGAGCAAGTGGTTGAAAAGAAGTGAAGGTGGCAGAGACGCTGCAGCGGCCGCTGTCGAGTGTGGTGAACCAGAACCAAAAAGGGACAACGAAAGCGAAGGAGGTGGACCTAGTGGTGATAACCCATGAGCTCCCGAGTACAAATTAGGAGGGTACAGGTAGGGCAGCATTGGTGGTTGGAGTGGGGGTCCTAAGGAGATATTTGGACTAGGATGGTCGAGGTCACGACCGGTTGGACGAAAGGCTCCTCCACTTTCGGAACCACTGTCACTGATATCCCGGTCACTGTCGTCCCGTCTGTGACTGTCCCCACCACTAAAGTCTAGAGAAACAAAAATCAAATATGAATATACAAAATATGAACATCATAATCTTTCCCCCAAACTTCCATGCATACTTTATTTCCAAGTTCTTTTGAGTATCTTAAACCACATTTAGAGAGGATTATATCATGTGGATCTATCTAGCTATTCTAAGCCATTACAGATATCACACACGCACAAAGAGCCTCCGACACACCCTAGGCTCTTTATAAGTTGACCCTGCATACGGATAAATTGAGCTCCACTCTGCAACACAATTGGATTTTCGTGTCCCACAACTTTATTTTGGATATTGATTCCAGTGTTACACCAAAGGGATAAAAATCCGCTTTTAGATAAGAGCATGACATGAATTATTCATGAAATGCTGGTATTACACACATTCGTCAACCCAAAACCGTAATACATTTTGTCATTTTCAAAAACTTGGGGTTCAATGAGACTATCCCCCCCCCTCAGGGTTCCGTTTCATTCAACTCTCAATTCTCTAATCTTTTTCGCTACACAAACTTCTTAACTTTTATACATTTCTCGAGGCAAGTTTTCCTATTATTATACCATGGTTGCAAGGAAACCATCTCTTCCATCATCTTTTAAGTCTCCTCTAAACCGGGTTCTTTACTCATGCCCCGATGACTACAGCCTTTCTTAGCCTCTATCGTTTACACTAAAACGACTTATCCTTCAACTTCTCAATCCCCAACAAGACGATGCGGATCTTGCTCTTTGACACCTCTAATTTAAATCAGTACAAGGAAAACTTGGCACTCAACTTTGGTCTCAACTCACTTTCAAAATCCCACGTCTCTCACCTACATTAAAAGAGCCGACAGTCGACCTGTTTACTTAAAGAACTTGTAAAATCCTTTAAGCATCTTACATGATGGCCCTAATTCAGATGATCACACCTCGGGTCCTCACAATTGAGACAAAATAAATACATTTCCTCTTATTCC
The DNA here is from genome assembly GCA_034694785.1 of Agrenia bidenticulata. Lineage (NCBI taxonomy): Eukaryota > Metazoa > Arthropoda > Collembola > Entomobryomorpha > Isotomidae > Agrenia > Agrenia bidenticulata. Next base: position 26,099 of record JAQFYM010000200.1, on the reverse strand, counting down.
TGGATAAAAAGCCCTCTGATACAACCCTACCCCAGATTATGGACTCAGTCCTCAGTCTTTCTAAAAATGGGGATGTAATATTTTTTTTAATATTAAAAACTCTTACCATGATGTCGAGGTGGTGGTGAGACGGAATCTGGTCGATGATCATTTCCAACTACATCCACCCGTTCATCATCATCATTGTCATGACAGTCCGAGGGTCCTGAACCGAGATTATTGCTGGCGGAGGGTCCCGCATTGCTTGACTGATCATGTCTTTGAGCTGCCAATAACGCCTGTCTGCTGAAACAAATGTCACAGTATTAGTTTAGCATATTACACTCTGGATTTAATGACACAGCCATTTAACGTCCTTCAGTTCGAAATTACAAGCTAATCAGCCCAATCAACTTCTCGTTTCTCTACGACAGTGAGCAGTTGGGAAATACATTGCGGCTCATTAATAACTCCCTTGCTAATTGTGGCTTAACTTCTTGAGATAATGACGTGAGTGGAGCATCGATACTACAAGACCCTACATAATTATCATACGTCTTAATGCTATTTTGACATCAACTTTCAGAAAATAAAATATATCGTGTCCATGGCATCAATTATTACAAAACTACGTCAACTACGTGCGTCCGCAGTCATATCATCAGGCACCGGATAGATTACCAAGGTGATATTTACAGCAAATGGGTTGACTAAATTGCTCCTCCGTCATCATTTCCAGTAAAGGCTCATTAAGTCGACCCATTCGGATTGATAACATAGGAAGCTCTGCTAAAAAGCTGTTGTCTACCACCTTCTCTTCTCTCAAACCTAGAATTTTTCTATTTTTCTTCTCACCCGAGAGTCACGGAAACGAGCTATTATGGAATAAAATCCAATTTCAAGTGTACGAACCGGCCCAAGTTCAACTCCAAATTACTCGCAAGACCAACTCTCTATGAGCATTCATATCGGTTTAGAAAAAAACACTCGTTCCAAAAATAAGCAGAAATACACCAGCCCCCATCAATGAAACACCAATTCAAACCCCTTGATGCAACTAAAATTGGTTATGTACATAAAAATGTTCCAAATCCTCTTTCTTCTCACACCGGTTGCTCTCAATGAATAGGAAATCAGTGGAGGACACCAGTTTATACACCTAATGCCTTTACACTTAAGGACATCTCACCTTTAAAAATACGCCATGGAATATTTTACGCTTTTCCCATGGGAAGTAAAAGGACTCTAAACACTCAACACTCTTAACTTCCATTTCGACTCCTATCTCTAATTGTAAAATAAAAAACACTACGGGGTATCAGCTTAAATTGCTTGACAATCTTGAAAACTAAACCAGACGAGCCGGTACAAGTACTAGTACCTATGGCAAAGGACACTTTTTTGTCACCTCTTACTGAGACCGTCTGCCGTCTTGTTGTTTTTCGTGTACATTACGTCTGTCTCTTGGAAGGTAGCACCTCAAAGTGATTTCAAATCAGCCTTTTTTTTTAACTTTCCTGATCGTCAGTCATAAATGATCTCCTACCAAGTGATAAAAACCACTTGTACACCAAAACTCTCAACTATTTGGGTAGCAAAAATACTTGTGCTTCATTAAATTTATCTAACACACCTTCACACCATGCACCACTCCTATCATCATCACCATGGCCATCAAAACCAGATTCTCTGTGCTCTGCCAAATGATTCACATCTAAACCCTCCCTAATTAAATGACAATTCATAGCTAACATATTAATTTAGATTTTTCTAACATTCTGCCCATGGGACAGTTCAGGGACCATTTCCCAGCCAGTTGGCCTACAAGGGAAAGTCTCCCGACTAACCAAAACTGAACAAGCAAATGAATTGAATCCCTTGTGCCTTGTCGGAAGACAAGTATTTGAGTAAACTTCTAGAATTTCAAAGGGGCGAGAATGAATGAAGGCGTTGATACTGCCTAATTATTGGCTCAAACGGCAGTAATAATGTAAGTAATTTGCGGCTTTCCTCCCACACAGCCGACACTTTTAGTAACCAAAACATTGAGCTCATTTTTTAGAAACCCTTAGCAGACTCCTCGAAATAGATGCCTTCGTCAAGAGGTTCCTTTCCCTCGGCTTGATTTAGCTGGGAGCGGATGACAGGCAGAAATTCATGTCCAGAGCGTGGAACGACAACCAAGTCATACGTGAGAGCAGAGAGACATCACTGGCAGAAAGATCATCTTAACCAAATAAGAAAAGTAGGACAGGAGTCGGTGAAGATGAAAGCTAAACTTTGTCGCGACAGTTCGCCATGGGTCATCGCTTAAGTAAACTGCCACTCACTTTTTTCAGAATCGGTTAGTTTGGAAAAGGAGTAAAGAGGGGAGACGGAGAGAGCCAGTTTACCACAAGTTCAAAAAGGGTCTTTACTTTTCCAATACTTCACATGATTTCCTACCCAAGATGCCATACTATATATAAGGGACAACTCTCTGAGGACAGAAGGCTCATTCAAATCATGGAGAAGCATTATCAAAATGCACACATTAGCTACTCAAGAGGACTCACTCATTCCAAGTACATCTTCTCCATTATCCCTTTTAATACAACTCGTCTCATTGTTAGCTTGACCTGAACCCTGGAGCACCCGACCAGAGATCTACTTTACTTCACCAATATCCATTAACTTATGAAGTCACTTTTGCTTTTTATGACTCATTCCATTTCTTGGATTGTTATGACTTAAGCTGACACGCATCTTGATTCTGATCCCCGACCTTATATACATAAGCATACATCCATATCCTACTTACTAATAATAATCATGGTTAATCATCCTCCATAAACTCTAACTTTTATCTCCCAATAATAACATGCCTTTGGGTACACATAAAATTATCCAACATCTCTTTAAAACTACGGCCCAAAAGCCATGCCAAAAAATATTCTTGCACAGTTCTCCCTCAATTTAGTTAACTACATATCGTGGCGGACTAAGCAACTCCTTCACTAGCTTCAAACTTAACTAGACGAGGCAGAAAATACCTCTCCATTTTACTAAACCTCTCACTCTCTCAATCCGTCCTACTCAACTTGGTTCAAGTACTTACAGTTACATTGCAATTCCCCTCTCAACTAAGCTATATATCCCCTGGCCCTCCGTCCTATATTCTAATCATGTCCAGTGACATAATGAACAAAGTCTATTAATTAGTTCACAGGAAACCAGAGTCTGGAATAACATGGGGGGCATGCCACTCAAATAGAACAGAGAACACAGGTAGCGTAGCCTAATCTGTCTGTAATCTCCTCAACTTCTCATCATGGATCGTGGTCTTTTTAAACGCACCCCGTCATCCGCTTAAACTTGGCAATCACACTCTGTAATCATTATTATAGTTGTCCAACTGTGAGCTATTCTAGTTAAAGAATTCCACTCCTTCATTCATTAGTATTGTTCAATTACAACAAAGGCATTTCAAGAATCCTACCTACTCTAAATATTCTGATAAAAATTATCAACCTCCACCTCTCCTCCACCATAAACAAAGTAAAATAGCCAGTATGACACAAACACACATTGAGATCTTATTCCCCATTATATGTCAAGTCATGTTAGACTATCAACGAGCTTAGTCGGTACTATTTGCTTCCGACATGATAACAAAAAAAACTACAAAAAACATAATACTTTAAGCCTTCCTTTTGTCCCCTTGAATGAGACTTCTATTCATTCAACAATTTCCCAGCATAGTGAAGAACATGCAAGGAGTTTGTTAAGCTGATTGCATGGAATTTCGCCATCATTATCGCCTAACCTTGATAGCAAGCTATAATACAATCCTCGGCCCGATAAACGCATATGCTGCACATAAATAAAGCCTACCTTAGAAATTTCTTCCACCACTGCACTTTCGAGTACATAGAGTCACAGAAATGACACATCATTTATTATTTAAACACTTAAACAAGTGTTAAACTCCTCCATCCTCTGTCCCTAGATTACTAGGAATTTTCTAATGAACCCAAGAGCGAAACGAGTACAAGGTATGAAAGACATATACTCCCAACACTATTCTGCATCACGGCTAGTCCCTACATTTCCTGACACTCCATGCATGTCAACCATTAATCCAAAAAATTAACACCATTAATCGATAAAGTCAAAAAGGGAACAGGCGTATATGCCGGCGTTAAGGTATACCGAGGGCAAATAAATTTTGCATAGCTGTAATGTGCATGCCATAAAGTTTCACACCAAAGAAGTATACGAGGAAAGACTGCCAAAACAGCCAAATCATTTTACGAAAACACAAACAGTTTGAGGTGGTTTGTAGTTTGAGCTCAAGAAGCGTGAAAAATGTTGACATTCGTCTATCCTCAGAGTAATAAGAGACAACCATATTTTCGAGATGCTTTCCAAATCTAAGGACAAAGTGGATGCAAAAATTCCTCTCACAATCAGTCAAGTCATAAAAACACAGGTCTGAAAATAACCGGAAGCCGCAAGATCTTGCAATGAACCCAAAATTCCCTTCGCCCTCCTCATTAACGTGGCTAAAAGACTGTTAAGTTGACAATCTTTTTTACTCAGCTTTGGAGCCAAATAATGACGAAAAGCCCCCATATGCATCACACAAACGGTTCGTGGGAAGTGTGTAATGAGTTGACTGACAGCTTAATGCTACCTCCCAGATCTGTAAAATTGGCCAAATTAAATTTCTCTTCCCAAGAAGATCTCCACCCAGCAAGGGCATCTCCCATTCTACAGAGGAGGAAGAAGACAACAAGGAATTCATATACCAACAAGGGCAGAACATTATCTAACTGAACATTAAAACGCAAAAGTCAGTATGCATTCATCATCTATACCCTCATGTTTACCAAACTTCTCAATCTTCCTGTTTGAGACCCTCATTAATTTTTTTTTATCATAGCCTGTTGAAAGATAGTAGACCCCGTTCGGATAACGGAGTATAACAGGCGCGTTATCCATTTTAATGTTCAGTATCAAGCCGAACATTAAACATTTTAATAATGTTCAGAAACTTTTACCGTGACCCAACCGGGTCGCTGGAACACTAGTCGAGATTTCTTCAACCCATTGCATTTCTAATTAGCTCCAGTCTATCTTAAGCGTCAAAACTGATACACAAAGATTCTAAAGATGCTTCTTCTATCATAGAAAGATCAAAGGGATGCCGGCAATGAGAATGACTTCTTAACGGCTCGCAATTGTAACTAATTAGACAACCAGACGTTGTCTTCCGTCTTCCATCCGTACTTTGCAACTGGAGCTTCGATTTCCATTCTACTGTCGCCACTGGATGACTGCTTTCTACACAGTCCCACACTTGGGTGCTATAATGTATTATCTTTTCCAGGCATTCTCCTCAGACACGGTACTATTCTCTAATTGATTTTAAAAGCAGTGACCAATAATACCTAACTTCAATAACACACATCTCCTACAGGCTTTAAGAGACACGGAACAATGAAATACTCATTAGCAGAAGTAGAGTGGTAGAACACAGGGTCTATGCCGTGTCCAGCTTGCTTAATCCATATACTTTTGACTATTTCACAATTCATCATAAACACCTTGTAAGTGAGAGATGATAATAATATGGTGCAAGATACTTCTAAACAGATAACGATTATTAACGACCCTACTCGTATTTAGATTTAGATGCAACCAAACTAAATCCACCACTTGCCTAGGATGAAGAGGGTCAGAATTAAAATCCCACATAGGCACACGTGATTCTGTTCAATACAACATTGTAGAACCTACTCCTGATGTATCAATCACCCCTTTTAATAATTAGTATCAAAAGATCACATCTCGAAAACTGAGCCGCCTTTCCTAATCCATATGGATGAGTTGTGTTCTACCATACAAAAACGATTCACTTTATGAGCCTCAACCAACGTCAAGGGCAACAGCAACCACTTTCCCATTAGCCACAAAGCTAATCCCCATTTGATTTCCAGTCAGATCAAATAATCCTGATCACAAGTTGAATGCAATCTCCCCTACTTTTTCAGCTAAGCATCTTAACACTGAACCATCCCGACCTCATATCTTGTCCAATAGAAATCTTATCTTACTGAGCCCCCTTCAAACAAATCCCCACTCGCTACTGTATCCCAGGGAAATGTCATAATTTAAACCCTAGAGTAATAATTACATACATTTATGAACTGAGATGTATCCACACTTACTTTTTCTCTCGTTTTCCAGCTCCGGTATCTCGAAAACCTTTGGCAAATGGGTTATTATCTATCTTCAGCTGAGTAATCTGCAATTAAAACAAGGAGCACGTGAGTCATCCAGGCCCTTAGACTACAGAAACTGCAAACAAATCGGATTGGAATGTCAAAAAACTCAAACTTACCTTTTCGTTTTGATACGCTGTTACGGCGATGAATTCTGTCTCCTTAAATACGTAGGTGCGGAACGTTGAATAGGGAAGCTTAAGAATATCGTTGGCCCGAACTAAATGAAAGCGGGGCTGGTACTTGTGCATGGAGTTGAGAATGGTCTGCTTGAGTATAAAAATAAAAAATACTGTGAAAATCCAGTACGAAAAGTTTTTTTCTCGCCTTCCATTGACATTTTAAATAGAGCACGAGAGTCACGGGTACAGCTTTACAATCATACATCTGACACGGCTCAATACGAAGGGATTCCATGGCAAGTTCATGCCACACCATTAATTAAACTCAGACCAGCTTATGAATTAATGACACATAATAATGAATATGAGAAGACAAGACGGTCACAATTATTTAGGAGAGCTATCAATTTAATAAATGTTCCACCACCCCATGCCCAATCTAATGAGTTATTAAATTATTAATAAAAGGGGGTTTTATTTTGGTACGTCTATTTCAAAGGTTTCCTTCTGTCATGTACAAAAGGATCTATTTTAGAGGTATCTTAGGTCTTCATACATTTTTATCGAGCTGAAAAGACAAGTGACATAAGCAGACTGGAATGAGGGATCGACTTGAATGATCATAGAAGAAAATAATAGTCGGGATGCCAGTAGTAAAGACATTTCTAAATTCCAAAAAATGACAGAACACAGAGTCAGAATACCAATAGAGGAGAACGAGCCCCTTTCAAAGATGACAATGATGATGATGAACCCTAGAAGCTTCCGCAATACCACAAGTCCAATAGTCAGTGATGTGATCTGAGATGGATGATAGCGTGTGTCAAAAAACCATAAAGTAAAGTCCACAGCATTTCTCGGACTGTCTGACGTGGGCTGAATACATAGGGACTTGACTGGACTTGACATCCGACAATACACTGCAAGGACATTTCTATTCCTCGCAGGGACATTGGACCATTTCATTTTACACAAATTTCATCCAGTCTCTGCTTCCATTGTTCACAGAAAACCTCAAATACCCTCAAATTATACCCAAAAGTTCTCGTCCAGCTATTCGCCTCGACGACGATAAAAAGAGACCCGTAACACCGACAACTTCATCCTCGTCTACGTCTACTAAGACCATCACGTCCATGTCCATATCAATAATCTCTTCTCTAATACCACCATGGACTGCTCTACCAATCTACTATCATCACCATTATCATCATCCTGATCCCTTCATTCTTTAAACTACAACATTTGTCCAGAATCAACTTTATCCATTAATCGATGCTCTCCATGGCTTGATTCCTAATGCCAATAATCCATAAGCCAGAGTTAAAATTGATGTACCTATTTATAAAGAGGCTTAGAGCCCAACGACCCACTATTTAGCTCATAAAACCCCTTCTTTCTTCCACCATCAGCCAGCTACAATTTCATACCTTTCTAATAATGCTCCATCCTACATAGTCCACTACTGTAATATCCAGCAACGGTATCGTAAACTGTCCAATTTCCTTCACGCGGACCAAAACCGATGCTGGATGTCCAATTCATTTATTTACTACAAATAGTTTATTCGTCCCTTAATTCCAATCTTAATGGGCTTCTTAAGCTTCCAATAATAATATTATTATTTATAAGACGATGAGGCGGAAGCACGCGGTGACCAGTTGGTCCCTACCATGGCCAAGCCAACCGCTTGATGGAGTTCAAATGAAGGACAGAAATCATATTATTATTTGCGGAGAGACGATGGAGAAGGTGGACACAAGAAGACAAGGAGTTATACTGGAGATAAATCATTCACTCATTCATTTTGCATACATCAAGGCCTACAACTTTGGACTTGTCTCACCAAAGTGCACGAATACGCCCATTAATTAAAATCATACAATATAAATACAAGAGAGAAACAAAAGGAGACAGGGACACATCACGCAATATCCTTCCAAATATAAATTCCTCTCTCCCCTTCCCCCCTGTACCTACATGTGTTCAAAGGCGTAGAAAATCATATCACCTTATCCCTTAAACATTTTCATTCAACTCACGACAGCCCCAAGAGCCCAAGACCAAAAAACCAACCAAGAAACTCTCTCCGTACGAGTTTCTTCCGAAAAGAAAAGTGTCACCTCAAATCTTCTTATAGGCTTAACAACATTAGAATACACGCCCAACAGTATCCGTTCGCCCACACCGACCATCAAAACCAAACTTTACTCTACCTAATAAGATCTCCTATCAGTGTATTACAGCAAAAGTTATCATTCATTCAAATCCTTCCAGACAACACAAAAAGAGTTAGCAAATACAATGCCTCCAACAGATTATATCTCTTCTATATACAACTCAAGGAAATGTCTCATTCACCCTATGGAACATACCCAAAAATCCCTAATCCGCTTTCCTCCCCGTTGCGGCCCCTAAACTCAAGGAAATTAAGACTACTAAACAACTGAAGCCGATCTACATCGACAAACGCCTATATATTCTTTAGCTGCAACTCACAAGTCACAAGTGCCATACTGACTTTCTCCACCTCTAGTCCACACATAAATACATTACTACATCCACTTTTGTTTTCCCTACCAAGAATACAAACTCTTTCATGTCTCTTCTGACGTCTTCCCCCGCCTTCAACGCTAATGACCACGGACGAAGGAATAAAAGAGATTCAGCGTTGCCAGGAATTAAGTGCTCCTAGTTTAAAAGGTGATGATAAAAGAATACAGCTTCAGCACTTCCTCCAAGTCACTATCACATGATATTATGGCTCCCAAGGCGCCGGAATTATTTAGTTGACGCTGCATAAAGATAAAACCTAAGCACCTACCAGAACATACTACTACAACCGCCTCCAATACACCCTCCATCGCTTCCCAGAAGTAGTCGTCCCTCCAATAAATTTTAATTTGCATATACACATATACACTTACTTTCTATCTATCTTATCACGGTGAAAGTTACAAGTCACACCAGAGAACCCCCACCATCACCACCACCACCAACAAACCTATCGATCCATACCTAAAGCAAACCTACCAACCGACCAAAGAAGGAACCTTCCCTACACATATATGCGTATATCCCAACCTGTCTATACCACTAAGTAAGTTTTTTGAAGTGAGTGTCCAAAATGTGCATCGTCCCAAACTCCCGTCCTTTTGTCAGGCCAAAAAAAAGAGATATCCATAGTAAGAGAATACGTGGCTAAGCAGGCGAAAGAGCGGTTAGGGCTCGAGAGAGAAAGTGAATAAGGTAAAGAGTCGAGGAGGACACTAGGACAGAGAGACTTTTTCTATTTCCCAAAACTCTCTTCTTCTTTTTATATTTTTTTTACAAACTTTCTATCAGCTGGAATGAATCCTGCAAGTCTTCTAAAGGGATATACTATAAATAATAATAAGAAGGAGGGGGAAATGGGGAAAAATGTGACGGGGAAGGGAGGGGAAAGTTTTGAAATAAGAGGAACTCAGAAGAAGAAAGTATCTCACACACACACAGTGCACAAAAGCTGTAATAATAATAGTAATAACAACATGATAGGAAAGAATCCTCAACTATCGCCGTAGTCAGTCAGTAGAGTCTTCTTGGCTAGGATGTATCAAGTCCACATCGACCCTCCAACAACTCTAGACCTTTCACTTTCCCTTCTTCTTTCAACATAACACATTTGAGACATTAAATTCCTACCACCACCTCCTTCCGTATGGACCTACACTTGGCTCCAAAAATATATCATATATATTTCCTCCCTGTTTCTCCACAATACATATACATACATATATATCCACTACACATTCTTCTCCCTCTCTCCCTTCTAGTTTCTCTCAAGCCCGAATTTCATCTCAATATACAGACCTTGGCCAAAAGGCTACTACTTTAACTAATACAGAATAATAGCCAAGTAGAGAAACTATCTGGACTTTCCCCTTATATTCTTATCATCATATTCTCTCTCCCTCTCTCTCTCTGTGTACAAAAGGACGGGCTTTTCTTGGCTAGAAAAACTTGTCTGATTCGGTGGTAGACTGGGAGAGTAACTACGTCTTCCTCCGGTCACACTTCCCATCAACAACATCATCCTCCTACACCGGCATTTATCTCTATCCTCTCCCATCCACGCCCATCTCATTTCTCATGTGCCCGACGATCTCACCAACAAATTCACTGAATCCATCTCATCATCATAATGCCCTCACACTCCCAGCATCTTCATTCCCCTTTACACATGTCAAAACATATCTCAATGGATAGGAGTGGATGCTATTATATCCTTTATGTAATTCCCCTCTCTTCAGCCCATTTCATATACAAAATTACTTACGGAACATATCAAAAAATCCATCAAGTCTTCTTTCCTCATCTCATCATGCACACTTTTTTGGATTAATTTATTTCCACCCAATACCATTTTTAAGTCTACTACAGGTGATGGGTTATTACTTCCCACACTCCATTCACTACCAATCAAGGGATTCCATAAATTACATTTTATAAATCAGACATGGCTTATTTCAGAATTGATTCTTTCAAAAAACATCATCTCGGCTAAATGCAAGGATCTTGCAGTGTATCTCTTATGAGAAGGAACCAGCTATTTGGAATAGCATCTACACAATCTACTCTAGATCTTAAACATGGATAAGGCGAGTGAGATATAATGCATTGGAAGTAAGAGATTAGAAAAAAACAGTCCTCCTAGGGATCATTTAGTAAGTAATACTCTTAGCAATGTGCAGGGCGAGGAATCCACCATCATTATCATATCGTTCTACCCTGCCTGGCCTATCTCTAGTTCTCCCCGGACAGTAGGAAGCAGGGACTTTGAAAGGGACTTAAGTTGAATTAAAGATGAATCTCTTATCTTCCAAGTGAGAAATGGCGAAAAGATAAGGTGTAACTGAAACCAGGGTGTGACGTTGTGCTGTACATGAACACTCTATTCAATAGATTTATCAAAGGGCTACATGAGGTCTTATTCCAAGAGGATTACAGTCCTCTTCTCCAGCAACAACTCAGTCAGACAAGGAGACTCTTTCAGAGGTGATGAAGATGAGAGAAATGATGCAATGATATGATACGTACAATGCGTAGACATGAACACTCCATATTCAAACAACTATGCACATTCAGCACTACGCCTCATCATACACATACATACAATACAGATAACAGAATAAGGCCCCTCTCAGTCCTCCGATTATTCTCATCCAACAAAAGAAGACAAGACTTGAGGATGGAGAAAAATACAGAAAATTAAACCAACCAAGTTACCCCTCTGGATGATAACTATCCAGGTGACAATGTTCGCACAGTTCAATAACCAGAAGGACACACAATCCTCTATATTGTACACGAGGTTATCCAAAAAAAATATCAACAATGTATACCATCTTCTAGTCTAACCCTCGTCCTTTGCAAAGATTACAAAAGGGCTAAAAACTAAAAGCTAACCCGAAGCCTTTGAGACATTCACCCAAAACCAAGACATTCAACAGAACACTTTTGCTTATTAAACATTCCTAGTTCACACCAACTGATTCCTGTCCTATTACTTTTAGCAATTCGTTCCAAAACTAAACTAGTCAATCCAACTGAATTGGCATTTCAGAAAAGCTAGTGGAAGGAATTTAAAAACAAAAAATTCAAACACAATATATACTTTTAAACTGCATCATTGCATTGTAGATATCCAATTTCGAAAAGCATGAGAGGCACGTACAACTCTTTTCTCATTCTAGGTCCCTTAAAATTCCAACCCTGTATTCCATGTGTCTCTATTAGAAAAGGTGAAAAATCTGTGTAGACAAATAAGGCGAATCCTCTTTTAATATGGAGCACAAATGACAGCATCTCTCTTAATGTGTACTATTATGTATGTGACAAAAGCCATGTTTCTTCAATTCTTTGTTATCTCAATTGCTCGGGTTGCCATCAACGTCTAAATTGGCTCCTTTTCCCATCCTCAATCCTCTTCTATTCTACCCTTTTCCAAATGAAACACTCCCTGCATTCAAATGACACTTCTTAAGAGAAAGAATGAACTGAGGATGGCACTGGCTGTACATAAGACCTAGAAAATTGCATGTAAACCTCAACTGATAAGATTATGAAGCAAATAAATAAATAAATGCCCCCTTCCACAATCTACATTCAAGTCTCTCACTTTTGGACTTATTCTCTCAAGCCCCTTCATTTCGAGATGGCTGATTTGATTCCAAAATGGAACATGGCAATAACCCTAGATGTATATTATATGCTGAACAACAATTTTATCTACCTCGCACTCAAGTAAAATACCTAGAGAACCCTTTAGTTCGTACCAAAAGGTACGATTGCCACAACTCTACAGTTTATAAAACGAACCGCCGCCACGTCTGCAAATAAAAAACAGACCCTTTTAAAACGTACCATGTTCAGTACACGATTTTCTCTACCCGTCCAATAATCAAGATTCAACACCGTGAAGACACACGACGGATTTGATTTTACCAAGATGGTTTCTATTCCCCTACACCGCACTCTCGAGTATCAAGAATGAAGATGTGCCAGAAACTACTGAATCTGCATTTGAGCTGAATACTATAAAAGAAAACGATGAACCATTTCAACGAGTCCTCCACCGTAACAACCTTCTCAAATACCTACTACAAGACTACAACTTAGTTCAAACCTATTTATCATATCCTTCTTTGTTCAAAGTGACGGAAAGTATGTACTACATGCTTGGTGGATTTGGATCCGAAATATTATACGAATCCAAAAAAAAAACTCATCTCTCCCTTCAGTCCCCGGTGGATTTCTTTGGCGCAAAGAGGAATAATATACCATAGAGACATATGAGAGTTTGGTATTCTATAAGACTTGATAGTAATGTAGCATGGCGACAACTCAGCAATCACACACGCTTACGAAAAATGATCTCCCTATCATGTTTTTTTTATACTATGACATGACATTATATCCCAAGTATTGTATGTATCTCTCTCATCTTCTCCATTCTTGAGGATGACAGAGGACAGAGTGCATACTTCCAACTTGGCTCTATCCAACATCTTCCTCAGCATAAAAGTTTTCCCCAACTGTCTGAATGATGTAGGGATGTGTAAGGATATATATAATATTAAATATTATATTCCCCTTCTTGAGAATTTCTAAAAGACAGCCGCAACAGAAAGGACTAGCACTTAGAAAGCATTTTTATCGACTCGCCCTACTCGAGTCAAGAACTTCATTGCGCCAGCAAACATTCAGAGATCCAAAGTGTTCTCCTCGTCACTTCTGACTTCCTCCTCCTATCTTATTTATTATTAAAGATTCCCGTATAATATATCCTTTCATTCCTCAATCTTTATTCCACCCCGCTATCATAAAAACCTCATTCATCCCTAGCAACCTTATAACTACTTTCATTCCATCTATATATCCCACCAACAAAGGCTTAACTTCTCCAACTCCAAGTTTCTTGAAATATCTAAGAACCTCTCAGGATTCGGTTTTTAAACTCTTCAGTCCTGAACCTGAACCTGATAGCCTACCAACCCATTTTCATAACTTATATCCGCCCCATGAAGATATATCCCCATTTTATAAACATCAATTAGTGACTTCTGGAACTCATACTTACTCAAAGCCTCAACTATGTCTCTGGATATTAAGACTTGCAATTTTCTAGCTTCATAGGGAGAGAAGAGGCAGTAGTAGGCGTGCAAGGAAATCCATAGAACACCAGAGGTATTATTAAATTCGTAGCTAATACCCTCATGTACAATGTGTATCCATGTCATTACTACTTAACAAGGTTTTATTAATACCTCAGGTATAATGAGAGGACAGGGAGCCACTACTGTACAACATGCGAGCACACACAGGATGCTTAAATGAGCTCGTTACTGGTGAGTAATGTAATAGTTGGCTGAGTCAAATGATATGCGAATCCTAATGAGTGCTGATGGAGAAACACACCAACACTTCAAGCCTGGAGGAGATTAAGAAGCCTTTATAATGAAATCCCTAAATATTTGACACGCCTTTACCTAGCACCCTCACCTATGAGCTTTCATCGAAATAGAAAAAAAATTAACATCCCTTCTTCTACTTTACTCAGCCATAACCTCCTCCGTAACAATTACAATACTTCTCCAGTCCCACTACTTACAACCCTTTGTCTACAACCCTACTCTTCAGCTACATACTTATTAACCAAAATCATAGCCCTGATTATTCAAAAATATTCAACTAAAAACGCCCTCATTACTCTATTTCCTATTTAAAGATTTAAATATCCCAAATTTAGCTCTAGTTCTGTTGTATACATTACTGGCTGGACTCATCGTGCTCTTAAATTAAAAAATGAATGCTTAAAAAATTACGGACTTACGGAGATAGATACTTTAAAACAACTTACAAAGCCATGTTTGTCTGAAATATTATTGGTCAACTTTAGTTTATGAAACGAGACGACTTTTTGCATCCATTGTTCTCCCGTGGACGGCGAGTCGGGATGAATGTACATCCTCTTCGGCATTTCAGGATCTGCTTTACCCGCAACCATCCATCTACTATAATAAAAAAAAACATTAGTCAGGATGTTACAACGCAACGAATCAAATCCATAATCCATACATGGCCTCAAATCAACTCGGGAGAAAGTGTTATCTTGTGCCATTGTGTGGGAGCATAAAATTTGATCCAATCCTGCGTGTTGGTGTTGGTGTTGGAAGAATCTCGTATATTCCCATGTCCGACACGTTCGACAGGGTTTGTCCGTAAATACAGAATAAATAGCGTCTGTGCGAGGTGTCGGTTACCATGTAGCACATACGCCCAGAGCATTTTCATACCTGAATCACCTACGCCTAAACTACCTATCTGTAGAATTTGCCTACCTAGAACTAACTCCTCTGTGATAGCCCCGGCACTGCCTTTTCTTTTGTCTGCTAATTACTCTGAGGGAAATCATTAGCAGGATCAGTGATCAGGATCAGACTAAATTAGACGTGTGATAGAGACATGCAGACCTGACTTTTAGAACTAATTGCCTATTTTGTTTCATCACTCCTCCAACCAAACGTTTACACCTTCTAGTATCTCGTCTCTAATTAAAAGTTGTTCCATAAATTAATTCAACATATTCCCTTCTCATCATGATACTGTCAGAAAGGAGAACTAAATAGCCCTTCCCTAAAGTGCAAAGAGTCTCTTATGAAATCCTCTCTAGAGTAACTTGTGCTTCTGCCTCGATACGTATAGAACATAAAGTAATTCCGATCTATCAAAGTATCAACCAAGTTGCATTCATTCAACCCAAACTGACTCTCATTAACTGGTGTCTTAAAAATCCCGACAAGCTTTAGCATAATGAGCAGCCCACCGGTCTACCTAATCATTCACAAGTCACAAGAGCGCGGTTGAATAGAGAGATGAGGATTTCAGAAAACTATAACTAACTCCCAAGTTCAATTCAATGGGCTCATTTATTTTAATGCTCAACTTCATGAAAAGTCCCTTTTAGGGCAAGTGAAATGATAATGGCATAAAGACAAACCTGTTATGAAATTTATATCTGTAGTCGTCAGCCGCTACGATGTCCAGAAGGAGGATATATTTGGCCTTTGGGTCAAGTCCAGATACTCGGAACTTCATCTGAGGAAACATTTGCCTGCCGACACAAGAAATGAAAACACATTATTATCATTTAAATCATGAACAACATATGGCATTTTTATTATCACTAGGGCTATTAAACATGGATCAGGCTTTAATCAAACTATGTCCTTCTCGGATAACATAGACAAATCTCCTACTCCTTCTACATACCCATGTACAAATAAGAAATACATAAGTTCAAACTTATTCAAATCTATATTTTATAGATAACAAGGACAGATTTTTATCCTTCCCCTAAATTGCTATTCAAAATCTTTCTTTCAAGTCTCAACTACATTTTAATAACTATAAACACATGCAGGCGAGAAATTTCCAAATATTTTAAAAGGTAAAAAGGTAAAATTTCTATTCTTCGGTCGATACCGACATGGCTCTGTACATCACTTAAATAATAAACTCAACATCCTCACTCAATTAGTGCGGAAGAACAAGAGTGCTAAGGAGATTATTTCCAGAGGCGTGCCGATTCAAATACATTTACTGCATAATGAATGGGCGTTTTATACAAATCCCTATCATGCCATGTCACACTGCCAGAAGCACTCGTTGGAGCTCGGCCATTCCATTTGGCCACAAAAAGACACCTATTAATTCTTTTGCTCTATCAAGTTACAAAAAGAGTCAAACTTGGTCACCCTTTGTCCTCCCTCTCTTTAATTTATTCAAGAAGGATTATCTTCTATTATAATAATATATTTTTTTATATAATAAGGGCCATACTCCGAGAAGTTACATCTTGTAAGATGTAAAAAACAAAAAGATTAGATCAAGCCCTGTGTAAATTTACTGGTCCCATGAACTCATCATCTTGAGCGAACTTCATCACGAGAAGAGAGACTAGCTATAGTAGCTATATCACTGCAATATAATAGTTTCATCTCTCACACAGTCAGTAGTCTTCCTTATCTCTCGTCGCCCAACCTAATTATCGCGGAGGAACATCAGGTCATTGAATCAGAATAGTTTATAAAAAAACTACGAGCTCAATCTCTTATAAAGCTCATCATCATGACTAGACGGCTTGATCAAGAGAATTGACTTTTTCCTTCTCACCGCAACAACTTAAACATGATGATCATCATCATCAATCTAACAACATAAAATAGCGATTCCTAACAACCGAGGAGAGTCAAATGATCTTCCTCCTCATTCTTTTAGTCATTCCTACATTTCAGTAAGTGAATCAGAGCTCACTCTCTCATCTATTTCTCACCCCTTTGTTTGAATTTATTTTTTCACTTGAATTTCGGCTTAATTCAGCATCAAAACTCAAAAGTCACATTTATTCCTCGATTCACCAAGATGCTCTCAAATTATGAGCATATCACATCATCCCTATCCCTATTATTAATTCCTGAGGCCCGCAGGCAGAGGCAACCACACTTATCTCGCAATTTTCAAGCACACACTTCATCCACTACATTCTCGCGTACTTCCCTCCCATTAAGTCCCAGAGACACAAATCTTCAGAAGCCGCAAAGGCAAATAAAATATTAACAGCTAGCCTCCTCCATCCATCCATTACCTAAAAGATTGAATATCTTCTTCCCGTTAGCTTCATCAAGCACACAATATCGAGGGTTTCATCCTCTCAGCCTCTTTACACAGATGAACCTTCCGTTTATCAACGGAAGCCCGAATTTGCATTTTCAATAACTATAGATTCGTTAATTTCAATTTAGCTATCCTACTCATATTCATCCTCTGCCCTGGTTTCAGGAATTACTAAAGGCATTTAATTTTCATATCATATTTATGACTTCCCTTGAAGAAATACATAATTTGGTAAAGTTGGCGGACTAAAGAATACTTCGATATCAAACACAGACTCGAGCATATGACTAGTTCCTCTCTCAACCTCGAGACTTTAAAATTCATGAACGGTCAAAGGGCATATCCAGCAGTGGGTCTACTTATGAGAATCTCTGTCTTGTTAGACAGGACTGGAAAGGTGGTAGAGTCCTCCAGTCCCTTGGTAAGATATGATACCTCTCGGTTGGGAAAATATATTGCATTACATTAATACAGTGTATTGGAATGATGCACAGTGATGTGATCCTGTCAAAAGGATGAAACTAAGTGGTTAAGGCAAGCATGATTTCAGATTTTCGTTGAGACCTTAGAAGACATGTACCCTTGAAGAAGAAGATCTGAACCCTGAAGAGCTACTTTGGCTCTGTTGATCTCTGTTGTTGTTAGAAGAGGAGGTCTGTCTCAATTGCGGCATCTTTGTCCATATTAAACGCGTACGGGGCTATGGAAGAAGATTATGATGAAACTTGGCCCAGTAAATAATATCTTCTGGGGGTACTTCATGTGGTGGAAACCCAAATAACGCGGTCAGTGTCAGAGACCCTTGTGTCTGTGTGTGTTTTGTGTCCAAATTGGGTTCATCCTTTTCGGATGCAACGAACCGGACGAATCGGAGGGCGCCGTAAGAGCTGACAAAACTCGAGGAAAACAATGCCAGGGTGAGATACTCTCATACACTTCCCATCACCCTTCAATACTCATTCAGCCCTAATTGTCTGACAACCATCATCTTTTCCACCTCACAAACCCTCATACATTATACACACCGCGGACTAATCTACATCTGCCAAGCCAATCCGTTTAAATCTCCATCATATTGTTTTACATTATACTATATGCCTTTCCTCATCCAAAAAATACCTTTGCTGAACCTCCAACTGCAAAACAATCTATGTGACTATCTCGCGAGAAATAAAATAAAAACCTATAGCCATCAATATCGAATTTCCAACATTGAAAGTCTACAGCCCGAGCGGATAACAAATCCACATGATAAATGAAATAGAAAGGCACGAGGGGGAAACTAAAGACCTAAATTTGCCATGGGAGAGTAAAACAAGCCTCTTAAAAAAATAAAGGACAAAATTAACTTAGCACTGGGGACTACTCTCTTCAAATATTATAGCGTTGCTTAAAAATGTAATCACACAAACAACTAGCTCCAAGTCTAGTCCATACATACTTTGCATGACACAGTACGGAATTCGAATCCATTATTTCCCCATTCAACAATCCAAGTGTATTACATCTATAGACATTATATTATATTCTCCTGTGTTTCATGTCGGTGGGAACAATAATATGAGATTTCAAATGGCACGGAGGCAGAATAACATGATAACGTGTACATCTCAAATCTCAACCACAAATGTTCTCTCCATTGAATTCACAAGGGTCCAACTCCAGCTATGAACTGGAGAACGAGGAAGACTGACAATAGTTCAATCAAAAAAGGGGAGAGATTATAATCCCTCGTTCCACAACCGATATCAAAAGCTCTTTTTAGCCAATGGCATCTAAAATATGGTCGGGATATTCCCGATCCGCAATTCATAGAGCGGCAGCTGAGATGAAAAAGCTGTCAAAACTGCTATTCATTTATGAAGACTCCGTCATCATCATCAGCCATATTGAACCCACATCATCACATCCTCCTTCCTCTACAAAATGAGAGACGACCGAGAGAGAGTTTGAACAATCCTCCTATCATTTCAACTCTTATATATCCTTTCTTAACTTTGTTCATCACATCATAATCACTCCACTTGATAATAGTCAGATTTTCAATGGAAATTTTTACATGCATCAAACAATAATAGCCATGATGGCTCCCCGCTATTTAAAAAAAACTCTTTTGTCTCCTACCCCACAAACGGTTCATATGTAAGTCAATCTCCCTCCCTTTCATGTAATAATTCCTCACTGGGGAAACCACTTTGGACTTTGATATATATTTCCCTAAGTACCTTCTCACCTTGAGTGAACAACCCGGCACTATTTTCCCATTAAATTTACCAATGTCAGAAATCTGACTTGCTATTTACAAAAAAAATACCTTTCCACTTTATAGATAAAAGGGCTGGGAGAGAAGAGAGAAAAAAACGGACAGGAACTTATTGTCAGATGGACGGACCCAAGTGTATATTTAGTCATCCAAGAGTCCCATTAATAACAAATACGAAATATCTAGAATCTAGAATATTATCCTACATACATGTTTTCTTTGTTCAATTTCCTAGCTTGGAGTTTATATATAGATGAGACGAGGGATAAAATGAATGGTAAAACTTTGAGAGCCTTTGCGTGACTTGTCCAAAGGAGCGGAAGTGAGAAAAAGTGGACAACATGGCTGAAAAACTTAGAAAAGAGTCTGGCATCACATATTGAACATGACACCTTCAATGCTTTTATTGGCTTGTCTCTTCTCTATCATCAGATCGGCTTCCATCGCATGATGCGGTCTTCATCTCCATCTTCTTCGGTCCCACCAAGCACAAAAAATATCGTGTCGGAGTTCTCAGAATTTTAACACTCTGGTGCCAACACACACACACATTTATCCAAATAAATCCACAGCCTAATTATTACATCCATCTCATCCCTAAAAAAAATCCCATATCTCTCGCTCAGAAAATATAGCTCGTCTCTTGTAAGACAATCTCAACTGTTACGAGAAACTAGAGAAAAGGGAGAATCCTCCGTAACTCCGTACAAGAAAAGTTAAGAGGATTCCCGAACATTAAACTAGGCGATGAACCATAGGGATGAAGTAGAAGCTGGAGAGTCGTCCAAAGTGTCATCATCGCTGCTCTCTCCAACTCTCTCTCTCCTTCAATCTCTCTGATAAATTCCCCATGGGAGACTGGAAGCGTCTAAACATATTTGGATGAAGGTGAGCTCTAAAAGGTCTAGGAGATGAAGATCCTACTCTATATTCGAGTATAGGAGAAAGAATTGGATTCTCGATTCTCTGGTTAAAAAGACGAGAGAGCTGGAGACATGGAAGATGAAGGAAGACATGGGAGAGCGGATATGGGAAAAGAGATAAATTGTGGTGTATTATACTTGGAGCCTTTCCATCCATCTACCAACAATTCTCCGTTAGTAGCAGCCCATACTACTAGCTCCTCAGAGACCTACTACTTACTACTATATCCACACTAACTATCTGTAGAAGCAATTTCCACAGAGACCAAGATAGGGACAGAGCTATAAAAGATGTGTCCGATGTAATGTAAAGGGGCGCCTGATAGAGTCTAATAAAAGTTGGCAATATCTGAGAGCTCTAAAAGCCAGGCTACTTTTTCGGATATGGAGGCAAAAAAGATAGCACTTCCGCTCAATGGATCTTCCCAACCGCACATCGTAATTTGGTCAGATCCAAAAGGGAGAGCAGTGATTCACATGTATATTACTCTGTCTTATGAGAAAGGAGCAAGCGTGGCTTTGCACATCTATAGGTATATTATTATAATATATATATTATATGTATGAAAATATATATTATACTACTGCTACAACTACTATTACTACTACTACTAACTCTAGGAAAGATGAGCAAGGAGAGAGACGCTGTTCAACCACCAACACTACCACTGACAACCGACCCAAAATCCTCTTGGCAAATCAGCAGGGCGGAGAGACTGAAAAGCAGAGAGAGAGAGTCCAAATCGACCCGAATTCGGGTAACTCAATCCCCCTTCCCCTTCCCACTAAACCCGACTCACTAATACAACACACACACACACACACACATGCATACATAAAAATTGGTCATCATCTTCTAACTAGTTGTACATTGAAATTCTAAAATCTAAACCTTCGTATCCTCACCTTCAACCGGCTTATTTCTGATGAGACCGAGAATTTTTTAAAAATTATTTGAAAACTCCTAAATCAGTTCATATTCAAACAGATAAAGAAAATGATGATCCTCTAGCATAAAAGGATAACGGTGGTGGTAGGAGTGCGATTTGATGAGAGCTAATAGATGAAAAAAAATATAGGAATCCACATCTTTTATATCCTCACCGAGTCTTCCTCCTCATTGCTTACTAATGCACCTTCACTTGTCCCCGTCGCTTCCCAATTTCTCTCATTATGGAATCAAACCCTTTTGGGAACAACAAGCCCGATTTCCGCCTTCCAGTAATTCCCATTCACAACCACCCATGCAAATACACTTCTCTTTCTACCCGGCTATTCTAGAAAGTCATTCCATCCTGTCATCAACTCACACAACCTTTATCAAATCATGATATTCTCTCCTTTTTTTTCTCCCGTCTACTCAACAACACCACCGCCTTCTCCAGACACCTCTTCATTCCCTAATTCACCGTGTCAAATCTGACAAAGGCGATCAACTCCTCTCTCTATCTCTCCGCTTTTCTCTCCAGTCTACACCTTCCCAAATCATATCCAGCAAAAGTCAACCCATACCCACAGAAAGCTGTGCGAGTCGAATAAGCCCTTTACCTCAATACCAATATCAATCTCTAAAATCTTTCCACTTAATTCCCCACACCTATCATTTTCCTAATCCTACTAACAACTTCCATCATCTAGAAACACATGATACTAAATGTGTGCGAGGGAGGACCTCACAAGCTGTGTGTGTGGCTTGTACCCATGTAACTAAGCTACAAGATGTGCTTAACCTCCCTCCCAGCTAAAAATAGATGCAAGTACATGCACATATATACCACTTTCACCCTAAACACCATTTCAAATCCCATCTCTCTTGTAGCTTTTCAGGGCCAGGGCTAGAGGTTTTTTTTTACCCTATAGCCTTAAAAAGACTTCCCCGTAGTCCGCCATTACTCTCTAGAAAACTAGTGAAATTAAATGTAGAAAAAAGTTGAGCCTTTTTTTTATTATTCGGGACGATAAAAGTTGAGGGGATTGAAAATATTTTTAAATGCTGCTTGTGGAGGGGCAATATTATATTACTCTATTTTTTTTAAACATTTATTATTACCCTGTTCAATTATTGTTATTATTTAGAACCTGAGCAAATCGACATTTTCTCGCATCACTTTTCAATGAGGAGCCACCCATACTTTCAATCATCATGATTCTAAGTTCTCTGTCCAAATATAAAATATTCCAAGCAGGTTATCTCCCACAGCCAGTAATTAGGTGGTTAGACAACATTTCTTGTCCATGTATTCCAATTGAAATGCAATCAATAGGATTGATCAAATTAACGAGGATACAAATGAAAGCATGGTACTTTACAAGTTAAGTAAGTACCTCTAGTTCATGGTGGTGGTAGCCGTGTACAAGAGAGAGAGAATGGATATTTACTACAACTTTTATAAGCTTCCACGGCCTCATCATCATCCTCAAATCAAAATCCGGCCAGCCAACTCTTTCTATAAACTTCATTGAGTTGAGATTAAGAGAGCCTATGGGCATTTCGTAAAAATCAACTAACAATCAACCAGTTCATAAAATCCAACATTCAAGGGTGTTGAATCCCATGCTAATAATTTTAAGTGTAAAAACAAACAGCTCTTCTCCGCACATACATACAATGTACATAATAATAGGAGATGATAGTGACCAGTCAACTCATTATCAAGTCTCTCCACGTAATAAAGTTGAACATAAAATTCACTTGTGGATGGACTGAACAAATAAATTCATCCTCATAGACTCTTATTAATTCTATTCTAACATTCTAGGAATAGCAAAGCGGGTGGATCAGTATGTTCTCTAGCCTTTTCTATCTTAGAGAGCTTTACTATAATAATCGTTCATGTTTTTAGCTCCAGCTCGCGTCTTAAACTCTCGACTCCCGAGTACTCGCTATTATCATCCCCTTTTTTTAACCATATAGTATAGGGTATGAGTCTACAACATTAACTCATCCTCCTCATCATCATTTAATAGTTTAATAGTGACCATGGGGCTGAGAAGAGATACTCATTCTTCACTCCAAACGTCCGAGAAGGTGGGCACTCGACTCGTAATGTGTGGGGAAAAAATGAGCAATTCAACAGAAATTAATTACACCTCGGTCATTATCAACCACACTGACATACAAACTTATTGCAAAACCATCAAGTCTTTTATCCTTCTGTGACATCCCAATTTATGACTTCCATCACCATCACCATGCCTTATCCTCATTCCACTATAATATCATTCCACATTACAAGAGATTTACATCATTTAAATCATCCCATAGCCTGCTCTAGCTCTCCTCTCTCTCTCTTAAGAATTCCGCATGCATACAACAGAACATACCACGACCATGTTTCTCGTTTCTTCTATCCTTTAATATCATCTTCATATTTAAATGTTCAAGTTTAAACTCTCTTAGGAGGGCGAAACGAAGTGGTGAATTGTCAATTGAATGGTGCTAATAAGATATCCACTGCCCTGTGAAAGAAACACTTGGATGGACCAAGACTGAGAAACTCTCCTTCATTTATTTATCAACGAGCCTATGTAGGAAAATCCAAAGGCGATATGCAGAATATCCTTTCCTTCTTATCCTATGCAGCAATCATCCTCATCCTCTCCCAAGATATATATTATCAGTTCCCCAGACACATACTCAACCAAGAGGAATTCCAGACTTTAATGCACTAGGAGAGTTGAGAATGTCGAGATATTTTTCATGAAAATAAATATTACTTTCCCAACTATTTCCAACCGGGAATCTAATAACGACTGTATAATTAGGGACATTTCAAATCATCATAAGTTTATTACTCAAGCAATTAAATTCTATTGCAGTTAGAAAATTTAATACTTCAAATATCATCAGTTTAAACTATGACAAGACTCGTTGCCACAGATATGATTACCATTTCCGATTTCGTCTCTACAAAACTTGATGGGTATATCTGGGTAATAACCTATCCTGTTCCCAAATGGACTGTGAACTGCAGGAGTCAGATTCAACTTTAAGATAAACGGATTATTTCTTGAAACCAAAATCATTACACAGATGTTGCATTCAAACACTGATCTGATGCACTAATCCAACTATCTATTCGATTCCGATTTCAAACCCTAAATCCACTTGCATCTTGGTCCATCCAAGAATAATTATGACTAGGAAAAGTAGTAACATGTTCTCAGATAATATGGGCCATGGGCAAGAGATAGATTATTCATCGTACACACAGAGCCATTTAAAATGGGAAGAGATCATTCAGCCATTCTTTGTCATATTTGTCATCAACACCCCAGAGTACAATAGACCCGGGACTGTTTTGCATAAAGACAAGCTGTGAGGGAAGGGGCAACTCCAAAGGGCAAAAGGTGTTAAAGGTCCAGAAATGAGGAACAGAAATTCATAATGTAAATAATCACCGCAGGTAGTGGCTCGCGCCTTAGACCCCTTGGAGAGCCAGGCGCCAAGGATCACCCATCGAGACCTATTCTTGGACACAAAATAATTATTTACGCCGGTAAACACTCATCCTCCATATCTTCTCACCCTCTTCAACTTCGCTCTCTTTTTCACCATTGTTATCATCAAACTATCCACTACTTCCCATTCTCTTCCAACAATGCCCTCACATCATTAATGTCACCACAAAGTTTTCTCACACATACTGACAACTACCACCTCCAGCATCGACCGGACACCTTTTTACTTCTATATGTAAATTTGATCATATCCACAGATCTACAAGACCACTCCAGAACATTTAAAAGATCAATTCCCTTCTCAAGCGAAAACATATGGCTCGCCAAAATCTTTCGACTTTTTCATACATTTTTCGGCATCAACAACTCAAAGCTCTAATAGCACTTCTAGTAATAAATATCTCACTTTGAAAACCTCAACCTGCAGACTGGTCATCTAAAATTCCTGACTTTATTATTTAAGCACCATGTCTTCAGTCTTCTTGCAAAGTTCTAGTTATCGTATGTAAATATGTCCTTGAAACAAGTATACAGACCTCCTCGTTTAAAAACCCTTTCCTGTTTCATACTTTTGACTCTGAAGCCCAACACCAACACCATTGGCAAATTATTTAACCCTTGTTCGTGAGGTGGACTGCATGTTAGGAGGAAAACTGTGAAGTATAATTACCTCCATTCAGTGAACAAGATAAACGATAAATAATTTTGTGAGTCAGAGACTAATTTATTTATTCACACAGGTCAATCATACTCACAATGCGATGGTTTTAAGCCATCAGAGCCAAATGACGTGAAACTAGTACCAAAAAATCAAGTAGACAATTAGAAATACGAAAATCATAATGATTTTTCAGAATGGAGGAAATCA
>JAQFYM010000199.1:0-100243 GCA_034694785.1 Agrenia bidenticulata | reverse complement strand
GCATACACTAAAAGTTCATGTTGCAGACACTGCAGAGATGCAGACTACACACACACTACAAATAGTTTAGGCATTAAACCCTCCTCATACAAGACTACAATCTATGAACTAGAGTCAATTTAGTTTCTAAAAAAAGTCAGGGGAACTTATCTCGATCTCCATTCTCGCCTTGACACCACCACTGGCACTCTCTGCTATCAAGCTACTACAATAGCAAAAACTTGCATATCTTTCCTCAACACTTTGTTCATATTTTATCAAAACTGGATGTGCTTTTTAACCCTTTAGCTTTTGCAGACTCGGGAGCTCGCCCTCCCTAATAAACACCAACGCGGAGGGATGTAATTCAATCTGTTGAGCAGTTCACTCAAGCTCATTGTCAAAGCCAGACAGTCTCAGAGCAACACTTGATATAGTTTTTGTAAAACTACACGACGGTGGAGTAATCCAATGCAGTCACTTGGGATTGAGAGATTAAAAAATCACAAGAAATGAGCGGACGATGAGAAGATTGAGATCATCATCATCATTATGAATCATGACTGAGGATGATGATTGTATGACGGCGGTGGTGATGATCTCATGAAAACTGTAGAATTGGGATGCCGTGGGATAATGAGCTTCAGATTTCAAAGGAGGAATGGATTAACTTTGTGTGCATATTCATTTCTCTCACGTATTAGCTTCTATCTCATCTCTCTCTTGCATTGTATAACCTATTAGCACTTAGAATGTTCATTGTCATTGATTCTGGTGGATTGGAATAATTTTTAGCTACCTCAAAATGTGTACAAAGGAATTGGGGGATGGGATGTGAAATTATATAGAGAGGACATTTAATTATCGAGGTTGGGGCTTGCCGTTGCCCCTGTTCATACTTTCAATTAACGACCATTTCAATATATTCAAGTATTGACAGGAAGTTGCATTTGTATGCTGTTGCTTAAAAATATTTGCATATTGTTAGCAAACTTGCAATTTATGTCAATTCGTGTTTGTATTATTTCATATAGCTGCTATGCTATCAATATCATTCAATATTAATTCGAGATTATTAAATTCCCATATCTGAAATCATTTTCCACTCAATTTTTATCCAAGTTGCAGCCTAACCATAGCCTAATCTATTTGCTTGTAAGCAATACAAGAACATTAAGATTTAAGACTTTTTATGTTTACAAGTATTACAACGTACGAAATGATGATTGATACAACTGTGCAGACTATCGGGTTTCGGGATATACGGACAATTTATTCCCTGCCTACTTACCAAGTTCTTATTTCTTATAATAGCTTATAAAGGCTAAAGTGCAGCATTTACACAGGAATAGAGCATCGTTGAACTTTTTTTATCAGAGAGAAAATAGAGCGGAACTTATCAATTTATCACTCGATTTCCAAAATTAAACATGAAATATTGCTACATTCTCACCATCTTAAATCATACAAGAAGATTTGGTATTGGTAGCATTTGTACTTGAAATAGCCCACTTACTGTCAGAACCAAGTGTGAGTGTATTTAGTATATAATTCTATGGTCAGAACATATAAATTATGATTTATCATGTGTATAAATCTTAGAAAATCAATGTTTATTTGATCTCGGTTTTATGATTATTTAGTATGTAAACATTAATTGCATTTTAAAACCTAAAAGAATTAAAAAACAAGTCTTTAGTACTTAGCAAAACAATTCAAATATTCAAAAGTCAAGCTTAGAGGTCAAAGTTATCATTCAAATATCCTAACACTCTACTTAAAGAGCTCCATGCTGGTAAAAGGTCAATAACAATAAGAAATTAGACCCGCAGCGCAACGGTAGCACAGATAGTTTATTATGAAAGCTAAAAGCCATGTCAGAAAGAAGTAAATATTATTTCATGGCACCCACACTCCACTAGCCCATAATAAATTATGACTAATGGAACATGGAATGAGAGTTATAGGTGAATTAAGCGTTACATGAGTTTTTTAAAATCTGTCTTAAGAATCTGAGTTTTCATATGTTTCTATACTAATCTGAGGGCGGATATACTTTTTTCATACTTTAGCAAACATGGACACTATACGGCCTAAAATAATATAAAAATCATCCCTCAATACATGCTCAATACTCAATATTTTATTTTAAGATTCGTATATTAACTGTCTGCTATGGAATGTCTGCATCCGGGAACCGTCAATAATGTTTTATGTAAATAGTTTGCTATCATCACAACTCCCAACACTAGGCAATGCACCAATAAACTAACCAGACTACTTATGCTTATCTGACAAACAAAAAATCTGAACAGTTCACAGAACCAAAATAATTTTACTTATACATTTTTTTATACAAAACAAAAAACAATCAAACTTAAAGACAGACTCATTCTTTCTACTTATAAGTCTTTACATGGTCTTTACTAACTCGGTCATCATTCCTGGACTCTCCACTATCCTCCTATGTCCTGTCTGGAGTTTGAGGATCAACAAGACGAGAGTTAAAAGTCTTAAAAGGACAGAAACCTGTTATTCTATATAATGGAATTTCTAATCCATTTAACATATACATGCTTGTTAACATTATCAGCACAAGCATATCAGCATTCTCATGACCCTTTTGTCAAAACACAAACACAATTAAGATGCAAATATCTATACATACACACAGAGAACAAGACTTCATTCATGAAGCTCAGTTCGTTTTTCATGCTGGTAACGTGTGTCGTACTTATACGGATGGACAGGGAGGAATAGTAGAGCAGACTCTAATAGGTGTTGTATAAAATAAATTGGGTGACTCATATTATTTGATAAAAGGAAGCGGTAGGATATGAATACTTCCTTATCCAAGACCCAAATCACGCAAAACGAATACAGTACAAACTCTTTACTAACTCTCCCTCTCTCTATCTTGTAAAGTCTGACAGTCAACACAGTATATAGTAAGTGTGAAGTGGTAAGTGTGTGCAATAGTGTGCATATAGACTTTAATGGATTCTAACTGGGAGGGGTGTGGAGAAAGTAATCTAAAACATTACGCAGCCTCGTCTATTACAGGAATTGTTGACAAAGTAGAGCAGAAAATTATTTAATTAATATTAATAGGTACAGAAGTTTGTTTAGGTGTTTTACAAGGTTTTCAAATTTCAAGGTTTCAACTGTAATGAAGTATTGTAATAAACTTGAGTAATTGATCGTGGGACGTGGGAAGACATTCCTGTACAGTTGAAGATTTTGATGATTTCAACCAGAGACTGAATAGTATTTTTCAGCTGTAAACTTCCAGTATAAGCTGCTAAATTTTTAATCTTGTGTTCAAGGAAGTTTCGATTTTCAAATAGATTGATATCTAAAGTACGAAGTATGTGCTAGTATTATTAGTCTTTCACCTGAAGCTATTACCTAAATGAAAACTTTTGTTCAATAACATCAAAGTTCAAAGAGCTTACTTTTATTAAGAGTACGTATTATCGCATTATCAGCTGACTATAAAAGGTCAAAGTTCTCTTTGGAGTGGCCACTGTCAGAAGCATCTACATTTTGTACTTGTGTATACTTTAAAAGGTACTTTTATGTTTCATATTAATAATCTAATCTCTCAAACTCAATGCACAAGCGTTTTTGACACTCTAAAGCTACATGTGTGTAAACTGTGAAAGTTGACAGATCTGATAAAAGGTTTAAATTATGTCTTCAATACTTTAATTTTAGTGTATATTTGTATTCGTTTTGTAGGCAGAAGAACCCACAACTTATTTTTACTATATATCTGCTCAAACATCTAAAAAAGGGCATGCAAGCTTGTCTGATAGCGGATTGTCATTGATATCTATAAAATCATATTTGAAACTGGACGATTAAAGGAACAAGATTAACAAACCATCCAGTTGGAGTCCCATGGTTTAAGAGTTAATTTATTAGCGTCGAACATCAATCCGTGAAAACGGCGTTCTCAGCAAATAACACGAGAAGAGAGCTCATACCCTTGAGAGACATGGTGGACCCGATATTTGACTACCAATTCAGACTCATTTTAATTGGGGATACAACAGTTGGAAAAAGTACACTCCTTCGGTATTTCACGGATGGAAATTTTTCAGAGGTATGAACTATTTCAAAATAGCGAGGCTTAAAATACGATATTTAAATTGCATTTAAAATTTGTCAGGTCTCCGACCCAACGGTTGGAGTCGACTTTTTCGCCAGACTTGTTCAAGTTAACGATGGTACGAAAATTAAGCTGCAACTATGGGATACAGCTGGTCAAGAAAGATTCAGGTAGAATTTTTAGATTAAAAAATCGTATACTAATTTGGCCCGATAAACTTGTAGAGATTTAAGCCAAAGTTTTAATATTTCTTATTTGCACTCACAGATCGATAACGAAATCATACTACAGAAATTCAGTAGGAGCCATCGTCTGCTATGACATAACAAGTCGTTCCTCCTTCGATATGATACCCACGTGGATGGCGGAGGCAAAGAAGCATATAGAGCCCCTGGAACCTGTATTTCTCATTGTTGGATGTAAAGGAGACTTGAACGATATTCGACAAGTACCCACCGAAGAAGCCTTTTCAAATGCGTCAGCCCTGGGTATTCATTTTACAGAAACGTCAGCGAAAACGGGAAAGAATGTCGAAGAAGCCTTCCAAGTTATTACTCAAGAGATTTACAACAAAGTACAAGCTGGAGAATACAGATTGGATGATGACCAGTGGGAAGGAATTAAAACTGGATTTGCGAACAGAAGCTCACAACGAAATTCTACAACCATCCCCGAAGGATTGCCAGAAAAATCGAAATGCTGCTAACCAAAGTTAAGTGATGTATTTTACCGTGTATCAGTTTATGCAAGGAACCGGAACCTGACCTACCACCTATCTACTATATATGTTGTATACAGATTTGCCCTTGTTGTGGTAACAGATATGATTTCTTCTATTATATTTACATCTATTTTCTCCGGCATATTGTTTGTTAAGTATTTCCGTCTGCCTGTGATATGAACAGAGACATTTAATTTAAAAACATTATAATTTAATGGCATAACGATTTTGCCTCAGAATTTTTATCCAGTTCACTCCCCTTATCTTGGCTTGGGATGCTAATAAAGTTCTTATTCTTATACATGCAAAAATTACAAATATATTACTAACTACATTGTTAATGTGGCATGAAAATGTATAAACTATTACTTAACGCCTGGATCTGGAAATTTTTCGGCAATTATGGCAAAGTTTCTCGGGCTTAACACAGGGTCAAACAAGGGCACAATTTTAACATAACCGCTCGGAACCCGCTCTATTACAAAAAGTGCTCGGTCTAGAACCACAGCCGTTTCCACTACGTTAGCAATTAGAAGACGAATGGAATAAAACAGAACTACTTTGTACCAGTCTTTAAGCATATTTTCAATTTCCTTAGTTTGAAGTAATTCATTTGTAATGGTTACTTCTTTCAAGTTTTGGACAGCTTCGAAAACATATCTGCAATACCAAAATGTGTATTTGAATGAATACATGAACAGAAATATACTATAAGAATTGTACTATGCCAAAATGCAAATCACTTTTCAAACGGAAGTTTTTCACAATTTCGAACGCCCTTCAGACCTGCTCGATGAATGCCGAATTGATTCACTAAGACAGTTTCCAGTACACCACGGTAGGTATGTGTCTAAAATCAATTAACGGTGAAAATAATATTAGATATTCTATTTCTTGATGCTTTTCTTTTGTGTTAAAATTCATTCGTATTGAATAAATCGTAAGTCCCCAAGTATCGATGACCCAAAAATAGCAGAACCGCTATGGACTAGATGACTTTAGGGAAATCTCAACAGTCAACAAATATCCTCTAAGCATCAAACATTCTAGAATTTGTATTTGTAATCTTTTGCTAACCATTAATTTCATAACCTGTCCGTCCTTAAGTCTTTGGCAATACTGCTCGATAGCATGGCAAGAAACCTCCAACGCATCATAGCTCAGGTTGATATTAGAATGTTTTCCATAAGTACTCAAAGGAAAACTATTTTAAAATGAACACTCTTATCGACAGCACAGAAAATTATTAAGAAAATAAAAGAATAAAAAGTAGTACCCATTGGAGTTTAACTTCAGATAACAACATCCTACAGACACCAAGAACCTTGCAGGAGAGTTAACATAGTTATGAATTATAACTGGAGCAAGGTTTCCACAAGAATGCAATCCAATAATTCCAAAATTATCTTGAATTTGTAAATGTTTTTCATGCTTATTTAGCTCCAGTTTCAGGCACATATGTTTTGGGGGGTTAGAATTGCAGCTT
The DNA here is from genome assembly GCA_034694785.1 of Agrenia bidenticulata. Taxonomy (NCBI): domain Eukaryota; kingdom Metazoa; phylum Arthropoda; class Collembola; order Entomobryomorpha; family Isotomidae; genus Agrenia; species Agrenia bidenticulata. Next base: position 93,943 of record JAQFYM010000199.1, on the reverse strand, counting down.
TGCTTCTTGTCTAAAAACTTCTGTAGTTCTGCATCGAATTTTCTTTAATTTTAATTTAGAAAACGATTACAAATCCTCCCTAAAAATTAGACTTTTGAGGAATGAAGAAATCTTACGTGGCAGACTCTCCAAACTTGTCTACACAGTCAACACAAATGAGATTAAGCCCACACCCGTAATTAAGGTACCGAGCCAAGTGTCCAAGACCAGATCCAACATCGAAAACATGATTAGTAGATGAATTTTGACAAATATTGGCTACAACTCTGGAGAAGCGCTCGATCTCATGTCGTTTTTTAGGCTTAACATGTCTGCTTAATACATTCCTGAATTCCTGGGAAACATTATCTGCCTTGTTGTTGTTTTCTTGTAGTGTAACACACTTCCTCTTCAGAGAAAGCAGATTTGTACAACATTTTAAGGCTGACAGACCCAACGGTGGCACATCTCCCCTGTATTCAGAAAATATATTAACGACAAGGATGCATACTATTCTAAAGATGATAGTGGATCCAGATGATGATAGATTCATAGACATCATTTAAACCTTTTTAAAACCGGACCCCAGCCATCTCCATTTCTCACGTCAAGCCACCACCCTAACTCATTTGGTTGTAGCTTTGGAAGAAATTCTTGCCAAGATCCTGGAAGCCTTGTCCAATGACTATCTTTAAAGAAATCCTAAATGCAATAAGTAAAACATTCCATGCATCTTCATTTTAGAGTAAAAAGTAACAAGCTATTTCAAAAAACATTTACTAATTGCAGAATGCATACCACAACAAAGCTGTCAGCTAACCATCCAAACGAGTTCAAAAACTGTTGAATCAGGGAAATCCAATGACAGGTTGACTCTTCTTCCACTAACATCATATCATTCGAAACGGGTCTTCCTCCAAAGTTCATGTACTTTGTACAAGATTCCCTCATGCAATAAAACTAGGATTCCCTCACCTCATGTTCAAATACCATATATACCGGAACCCGAAGAAGTCTAAAAATACCAAAACTCATGAAGAAAAAGTCACCAAAAATAGCAAATGCTATGACCATAGATTATCTCTAATATACAACATCTTTAGCATTTCTAATATACACAGTCAAGCCACCACCACCACCACCGATATTCTACTCGTACAAATTGAGAATACCTCATTCAGAAAATTGAGTGATGTAAGATGGATTCCAATAATACAAAGTCTCTTCAAAATCTAATACAAGTTCCCAATCCTTCTTACATTCGATCGACAAAATCTGTTCCGAATATATTTTTTGCATCTTATTTTGACACTCCGAGCAAATCTTCAAATCAAGGGTCAATAAAAAAACACCCTAAGCCCAAAATCTTGAAGAAAACTTGGGACAAAGTTAAAACCGCAATTATACATACTACGTCATCCCACTCCATTCGTAGAGGAAGCCTAAGAAATAAACTTGAGAAGCCCTCTTGTTCCCAACCTCCTGCAGCCTCATCAGCCCCATCAACACCAATGAACAAAAACACTTTTGATTTTGACAGCACTAGGCAGGGAGTAGCGGAAGCTGGAATTCCAGGTACGGAATCAAATATAATAGCCCAATCAAATCAGTACGAGAGATTAAAAAGCAACGAAAATGAATCTGAAGAATTTGACGGAGAAACGGAGAAAATCCAGAGAAACTATGCCCAACTTCAGAAACGCTTATCGGTGGAGCTCCATCAAAGAATGAGCGAGCACAAGCCGGACCACAAACACACAACTGAAAATTTGTCCGAAGACTTTAGGAAAAAATTACAACAATGGGAAATGTGGAAAGTGAGCACAGGGAAAGTTACCTACACTGATGAGGAACTTCAGCAAATTCTGCCCGAGGAGTTCTCAAAAAAGCTTCATGAGTGGGAGTGTATCAAAACCGGTGGTGGTGGAATCAGCCCTTATGGAGGTCACCATAGTAAAACCTCAGACTCTAGTATCTCTCAATCCCACAATAATCGAGGAACTTCAAGTCCTGAAACTCCTTCTTATACATATAACAAGAACAAGCTCCTACGGAAGAAGAAGAATTTAGAAACTTCTAGGCAAAAAGAATTAGCCTGGCTTGAGAAACAATTGGATAAAATAGAGGTGGAGAAAAAACGATTGGAAAGAGAAATGAAAAAATACTTGGAACGGGAGGGTAGACTCCAGAAAATGAAAGAAGCGTTGCAAAATCCAAGTCCTAATGAAATGTGGATTAGAACCGCAACTGCCAATTGTAAGGTGGAGAAACTCACCGAAAAGTTTACTAAGAAGTTGTACGAATGGGAGGAAAAGCAAGGAATTCAACCCGAGAGTTCGACGATGGCCCTTCTTCATCCCAAGTATTACACTTCTACCACTCCACCACCGGTTCATCAACAGTTTGAAAGTTCCACAACGCCTGAATTCGACGAGACGAGATACGATGACGAAACCCTTGCATCATCAGGATTGGAAACTGAAAGTAGAGAAGACGAATGTGAAGATCCGAAACTTGACCCGAGAGAAGCACGTGTAAGTAAATGTTTAAAAAATTATTCAATTTTAAGTTTTAAATCTTCTTCATGCCGGATTACAGATGTCTTCGGCAAGTTCTTCTGACTATGAAGAGGTTACAGATTCTTTTGCAACTCATGACAAGGGGAACAGTGGAGCGTCTAATACAGATTCGGATTTTTACCGAGCAGAATTTCCTGGATCCCGTAGAAGGTCATCAGAGGCTATTTCAACACCTCTCTCAGCCCGATCCCCTTCACTCAGTGCTTTCACATCAGATGACGAGGGAGAGACATGTGGCCTTCTTAAAACAGTCAGTGAGGAGAATGAGAATTCGAATACGCTTAAAGACGCTGAATCTCAAACAGAAGTTATCCTCAGAGCCAAACCAGTTGTTGTAGATGATGATATATGTAACGAAGCGTCATTTGGGGACGAATCTCAGACAGGAATATTTGTTGCAACGAAAAGGACAATATTTACTCCGATTTTAGTGGATGACGAATCAGCTTCAGAGAAAGTAGTTCTAATCGAACAAGATCTTAAGTCTCCATCCCTTGTGAAAAATATCTTGCAGCAAATTCCAGAACCTGTGATTTCTTTGCAAGAGCCTGCTGAGGAATCCCCTTGTACTAATATATTTGCTACGGAGACTTCATCTAATCCTCCAAGTCCTGTTCCAAGGATATTTTCAAGGCCACCTCCACCAAGAATTGTGGAGATGACACCGAAAATAAAACCCGGGCTACCTTTACAACTTCCCACTCATCGATCAGTTCCTAAAATGGGAAAAATTCCAGTATGGTGCTCTCCGCTAGGAACACGGAGACATTTGGGAAACAATGGAGTACGAGACCTGAACGACTTGACCACTCGAACACATTCTACCTCTGTGGATTTTACGATAGACAGATTTCTTCTTGAATCTCAAATACTGACCGAACAAGACTCACATACGATTCATGAACAGAGCTTAGGACTGTGTTCCTCTGCATCGACCAGCAAAATTCCCATCGTCACCCCACGGTTAGGCCGGAGAAATACCTCTGCCGCAATGGCTGACTGTGGTTCAACAGACACAAAAACAGGAAAACCAAGGGCAAACTTTCTCCTTCCCACAAGATCTAGTTCATTTAGATTTCGAAGAGATTTAACTGAGCCTGATCCAATCCCAACTATTAGTCAACAGCCTGAGACATCAAAAGGATTCTACTCAAATCTACGAAATCGAGTTGGCTCTGTCGTCACGAAATCCCAGAGTACAGGCTCAATCAAAAGTAAGATAGGCAAGGCGTTCAGTAGCCTGACGAGTAAAATTACGGGTAATAGTACAGGGGAACATAGTCAATCTCGTCAATTATTACAAGAAGCAAGGGCACCAGGGCCTGTCGAAGATGACGGAGAAGAGTACCCGTCAACTTCAAGAAAAAATGCTGGCGCCATATCCAATAATATTCCATGATCCCATCTTGTATCCTTAAATGAACGTCTGGCAAAGGAAGCTTCAATATACTACACATGGCATGACGTTGAACATCAAGTAGTAACGTAATTAGACCTTAGACCTACCTGGACAATAAAATCGAAAAGAGAACCCAACCCAAAGAACATCCCAAGCCACGAATTATATGTAAGTGTAGGAAAGAACAATCATCAGAGAATAGTTTAGTTCATATATCAGATATTACTAATTTGTGAATCTCTCAGCTAACTATTTAGTCATATATATGTTATGTTATATTATCTTATATAACTTTGGTCTCATAAACTACTAGTTTTGAACGATAGCGATCGATCGATTAGCAATATTAGTGCATAGGAATATCGAATAGGACTACATACTGGAGAAAGCCTGCTTTCTCCACAAAGAGTGGTTTCTCCACTCGCCAAAACATACACTAACATAAAAGTAAGTACTTTTGTCAATTTACTGACAGCAGTAAATTATGAATTAAAATAACAATTACCGAATCTTTTGCAGTGAAATATTTCGAAAATACCAAAGTTCTTGAAGAATTTCGCCAAGTATTACTTTCGGCAATATCAGATGAATTATGACAAACCGTCTGTTTACATGAAACTGCTTACGTTTCTTTCAGAATAAAAACAAAATTTATAATTAGGAACTTAACTAGAGTAAATTTATTTTAATTGATTAAAAATTACATAAATCTCGATTTCTTACCTTTCACCAGCCACAACTTTCAGTTTCACTTCTCGTCAGGTTCAGCACTTTCAGTAAAGTCGCCGATGAGGAATATGTGAATTCTCACCGAACGTGAAAAACATGATTTTCCCGGGAAATAGAGGGGCGGTAAATTCAAATTTGCTAATATAGAATGTGGACTGAGACTGAGAGAGACAAATCCCGTATGTGATTGTGATATAATAAGCAGATTGTGTATCGACAAGTTATTCTAACTCATCGAAAGTCTAGGAAAATGGGCCGGCAGATAGCCGAGGAACTTAAGGCAATGCCTCAGTCGCAGCGTCAGATGTTGGCGATAGGAGAGATCATTCAAATATTGTTGAGTCGTACGAACAATAAATCAAGCGGTGTGTCATCCAAAGGTAAGCAGGAGGATGAGTCTGTGGCGAAATTGAAGACAAAGATTAGTGGAAAGTATGGACTGGAGTCTTCCCCGAGGTTGACGGACATAATTGCTGCTGTTCCTATCGAACACCGAAGGGCTCTTTTGCCAAAGTTGAGAGCTAAGCCGATTCGAACTGCTAGTGGGGTGAGTAGTTGTATGGCTTGTAAGGTGTCCAATATTGATTGTTTTAATTTTTGTAATTCATACATTTTTGCTAATTTTTGCAATTCATACATTTTTGCTAATTTTTGCAATTCATTCATTTTTGCTAATTTTAGCAATACGCTTCGCAGTAATAAATGTAGGTTGTTGCCATTTGTCATTTTATGCGTAAATTCTTTATTGCAATTTGCAATAGAATAGTTAGTTAATTTTTGGCAAAGTTTGAATTGCAATTAATTGCAAAACAGTATTTGCCAATAATTATGATATGATGTGTCTGCGCGCAGCGGTGTTAAAATTTAATGCAAATTTATTTTAGCAATGTTTTAAAGTAATGAGAATATTTTTGCTTACAAATCTTTCAAGTTTCTCTTTATTTGGAAAATCCTATTGAGACTAATGAGACTAGTGTGATTTGAGCATGCGAATGAATTATCATTTTGATTTCAGATTGCAATTGTAGCAGTTATGTGCAAGCCCCATCGATGTCCTCATATTAGTATGACTGGGAATATTTGCGTTTATTGTCCAGGTTCGTGCAAATTAAAAATGTTTTTATTCACTATATTCTCAAAAGAGCTCGGCTCTGTTTTGAAAGATTGTAGTTCTAAAGGATGCATACTTTATTAGGTGGACCGGATTCAGATTTCGAATATTCTACCCAATCCTACACCGGATATGAACCTACTTCGATGAGAGCTATCCGAGCTAGATACAACCCATATCTTCAAACTAGACACAGAGTGGATCAGGTATTAGATTAAGAATTATAGAGTATTCAGATTGTCATTGTTATTTCTTGAAATTTGGTTTCTTTCTTGTTTTTCGATTTCGTAGCTGAAGCTCCTCGGACACAGCGTAGACAAAGTAGAGTTTATCATCATGGGAGGGTGAGTTGTTAAGTGGATTAAAATAGATAGATTTTAACAATCACCCGTGTATATAGTCCACGAATGATAAATTTTGAATTTTAATTTTATTAGCACTTTCATGAGTCTTCCCACGGACTACAGAGATTACTTCATCCGCAACTTACATGACGCACTTTCCGGACATACATCTAACAATGTTAAAGAAGCAGTTTATTACTCCGAGAGAAGTCGAACCAAGTGCATTGGAATGACTATTGAAACTCGACCCGACTATTGTCTCAAACGACACTTGTCAGATATGCTTGTCTATGGTTGTACAAGGTTGGAGATTGGTGTGCAGTCCGTCTACGAGGACGTGGCCCGGGATACTAATCGAGGACACACGGTACTATATTATAACTTTTTTTGAAAAAGTATTCCTGAGGATATGAAGATAGTGTTGAAAAATTAATTAGGTGAAAGCTGTTTGTGAAAGTTTTCAACTTGCGAAGGACTGTGGTTTTAAAGTAGTAACTCACATGATGCCTGACCTACCAAATGTTGGCCTAGAGAGGGATATGTTACAGTTCGAGGTAAAATTTTTGATTGCAGCAATATAATTAGCATGAAACAGAGAAAACATGATGTATGTGTTGTGTTTATTTTTAGGAACTTTTCGAAAATCCCGATTTCCGTCCGGATGGAATGAAATTGTATCCTACGTTGGTTATTCGAGGGACTGGTTTATATGAACTGTGGAAAGCTGGAAGGTATAAGTCATATCCTCCTAATACGCTCGTGGAATTGACAGCTCAGATATTATCACTTGTGCCCCCATGGACTCGTGTTTACCGAGTGCAGCGTGATATCCCTATGCCTCTAGTTACATCAGGAGTCGAACATGGCAATCTCAGGGAGTTGGCTCTAGCTAGAATGAAGGACTTAGGTCTTGAATGCCGTGATGTTAGAACTAGAGAAGTTGGAATTCAGGAAATTCACAATAAAATCAGACCAGATAAAGTGAGTTGTAACAATTTGCTTACTTCTTAATTGTTCATTGGACCAATTTTTATTATTTGTATTTGTACCTTTTATAAAAAAGGTGGAGCTTATTCGACGTGATTATCAAGCTAACGGAGGATGGGAAACTTTCTTATCATACGAAGATCCAGATCAAGATATTCTGATAGGACTTCTTCGTTTGCGTAAATGTTCACCTGATACGTTCAGGCCTGAGTTAAGAACAAATGCTACATCGATTGTCCGAGAGCTCCATGTTTACGGCTCTGTCGTACCTGTAAAAGCTAAAAACCCTAAGAACTTCCAACATCAAGGATATGGAACTTTGCTCATGGAAGAAGCCGAACGAATCGCCAAGCATGAACACGGGAGTACGAAGATGTCAGTAATATCCGGAGTAGGAACCAGAAACTACTATAGGAAATTGGGATATGAATTGGATGGTGTCTACATGAGTAAGACAATAACTTGAACCTCTTGAACCTTTCTTGAAAATCTGTGACTGCAAATCAACATTTGACATTTAAAAAATAAAACAATTAATTTTCATAAGCATATAACCAGCATGTAGTTATTTCTTGGGTTGGAGAGTTGGAGAATATAGATCTGTGACATGTCCTCTCTATTATGTCTCGCGAAATATATGCCGAGCTATGACGGGGACGGTGTAGTTACCGTTCTCGGTTTTAACTGAACGCGGTCACTCCGACCGTGTAGTTTTATCACATCGGTATCCACACGAGGGCCGAAGCCAGTCACATTTCCCCGGACAATATAGAGATACTTCAATATAGTCCAGAAAAGCTCATGCGGGAAAGTCAACTTGAAGGCCAAAAAGTGAAAACATGTAGAATTATTTGAGTTGGTAGTGTTGGTACTGTTGGTAGGTGTTTGTTTGTACAATCAATACTTGAAGTAGTAAACTATTTATCTACTTCCCACTACAAATACAAATTCAACTGATAGATAAATGCATGAAAAAGTGGGTAAAGTAATAAGTAGGTTTAGGGGCTTCTAAGTTCGGGTTCAATCACTCAATCTAGGGCAGAGTGCAATTGGATAGGCAGAAGGTTTTTTTTGGCAGGGAATAGACCAAGTGTGAAAAGTGAGGACTCTGCTTTAATTTGTGTCATTAGTCACATAACACCATTGTCATTCTCATCTCTACACTCTCTGATTATAATTATAAGAAGCCCTTTGCTGGTTGTATGTATACACTTGTTATACTTTTGAAGTGTTATGATTATTATGAATGAGGAGGATGCACTATTGGTAGAAGTAGGTGGTAGATATGGACTGTCAAAAAAACGTGGAAACCTCATCTTCATCGTTAGGGATACTCTCAGGGTAAAATAGTTGTCCTTCGGATATCGGTTAGGCAGAATTAGAGAGTACTAGAGAAGCTCGGGACTTTTTGATTTGGACGACTGACGAGAGTGTATGGTATATGAAAGTTCTGAAAAGGCAATGGACTTTCATTCATTACCAAGTGAATGATATCTACAACTACTGCCAAGTTGCCAGAAGAGAGAAAAGCATCGTCATGTGTGTGTTGTTCAAGATCTAGTCTGTTCTGTAGTCATATTTCATTTGCGGATCGGGTTGAATTTTTTTTCTAAATTCGTTGAATTGAAAATAATTATTCGTTATTTGGTGTCTAGAAGTTTACATTTGTATAAAGCAATGGCATAAGCAGTATTAGTAAGTTGGGATGTTGTTGGGCAGAGTGTTAGGATACAATCTCAAGGGACTTCTTGATGCATAATAAAAATAATAAGAAATACCACGGGTTTACAATTTACAATCAATAATCAACCAGTGAATCAATATCTAGTCTAGTTACACATTTACCGTCGACATTTAATTGAAACGAAATTCACCAGTCTTAAATACGTCGTAGATAATAGAGTTCGTAGTTGAGTACAAAAATGTCACGAAGAAGCAACCCATCGAGTCTTTTTCATGGGATCGCTGATTACCATGAAGTTGGGGGCCTCAAACGACGGCTTCTGTATGATCTCGCTAAAGGTGTGATTAATTTACCTTGAGATTGTTTAAAACCTGTGGTAGTTTTTAAAAAATGTTATGTTTGCATTAAACAATCGTACTATTAGACAATGAAGGGCTGATGAAGCGGATGACGAAATACCGCGTCGCAAATGTCCATAATGGGTAAGTTCAGTCGAATTATGGTGGTGTTACTGGTGTTAATGGGTTGTGTTAATGTTAATGTTAAAAAATTTAATTTCATGAGTTCCTTTCTCTAACTCTAGATGTGTCAATTCAATCTGCTGGAATGAACGAGGTACGTGTATCCTCTCGGGTAGCGATGATCAACATTTGAAAATAATTGATCCTTTCGTATTTCAGCCCAAGGTAAAGGGTTTAAAAAATATTACTTTAAGGATGAAAAATATGACAAACAATAGTTGTGAGACTTTCCCGTACTTTCACCAGGTGCTGTGGGATTACAAGACAAATCATAAGTCCAACATTTTTGCAGCAAGATTTCTTCCGGATGGTAGCGACACGAAAATCGTATCTTGTTCAGGGGATGGCTTGATAATGTTTACTGACGTCAATCGCTCGCCTGCAGAAAATGTAGCGTGTAAATTTAACTGCCATGATGGGACTTGTTACAAGATCATTACTGTACCGAATGAGCCTCATACTTTTTTGAGTTGTGGTAAAGTTGTTAGTTAATGATGAGTATTTTGATTTATTGGACTTACTCTATTTTTTGTGATCTGTAGGAGAAGATTGCACCGTAAGGTTCTACGACTTGAGACAGAAAGAGAGTTGTGACTGTTCTAATTCACCGGTTCGTCCTACAGTAGTATGGCTTTTGAGGATTTACCGTCTTCGCAGGGTGTATATGTATTTGTGGGTGACTAATCAATTTTATGAATTAGAATGACGTTCTAATCACAGCCCAAAGGGCTGTCACATCTATGGCTGTAGATCCTCTCGTCCCGTGGTATCTGGCATTAGGTGTTGGTGATAGTTCAGTCAAGATTTTTGACCGTCGTCGATTAAGTGTTGGCCAGAAAGCCGATCCATCTGGATTAGAAGGTATTTCAATTGACCAATAGGTGTTGTAATGTAAAATATATATCTAAAATGTTATTTATATCGCATAAATCTCCATAGTTCAGTCCAATTGTCAACTCCGACAATTAACAGTACCAGAGTTAGAAGCTAGCGATAGATATTTTCGCATTACTTCCCTATCGTACACTGCAAATGGATCTCAAATGCTTGCCAGTTACTCCTCAGACTATGTTTACCTGTTCGATCTTAAAGTAAGAATGTGTACTATTTTAAATTTATGATTGGCTAGTTCTGAAATTTTAATTCGACAATTTTTTTAGGATGAAGAAAACTCCAAGTCACTTGAAAAAGAATGTCTTCCTGTGATTGGAAATTCAAAAGATAAAAAAACTAAACCCAGCTTGAAGCGTCTTCGACTAAGGGGGGATTGGTCTGACACAGGTACTTTTAAACTTTGCAAACATAATAATTTCTAAACTAATAAGTACGAACGATTAAAATTCCTTTCTCAGGCCCAAATGCTAGACCACAACGAGATAATAGCGGAGGTATTCATTACTACGAACTGAACTGATACATTATAAAGTTATCCCATATTTCTTATCTTGCTATGTTTGTAGAAATTGCCCAGCAGCGACCGACGCTGCATCAGTCTCTTATGGAAAGAATGACTTTAGTTCTGGCCCAAATGCTTAACGAGAGTAGTTCCAACGCTCCCGGGGATCATCCAGCTTCATCAATCCCCAGAAACAACAGCCATGTTCACCCTATCTCGGATACTGGTGGATCTCGGACGTCTGATCTCGATAACTCTAGTACATCTGGTCGACCAGTTGATGATTTTGAACGAACTAGTACAGCGTCTTCCGATGTACCTCAACTAGAAGATGATCTGGCATCTCTCAGGAGCTCATTTGTCACAAGGTTAAAATCGTAAAACAAATGCAGATTTTGAAAGTATTTTTTAAGTTTACCTCATGTTTTAAAATCGACAGACATCGAATGGAGCCCGGTGCAGTCAACTTGACTTATCGTGAAGGAGGTGGAAATTCAGGATTGATCTCTATGTCAGTAGGAAATGAAATAGAACGAGATGCCATTAATTCTTTGCAGTCGAATGACGGCGAGGAACCAACAAGGTTAAGAATCACACTAGCTATTTAGATAAGTATTTAACATTAAATAATATTTAAAATCTTAAAAACATTGTTTTACAGTTCATCAAGGGCTAAGCGTACCTGGGAAAAATCGTCACAAAAAATTGCTGCTGCTTCTCGCTATCCGGGGGGAAAGATTCTGATGAAGTATGCAGGGCATCGAAATGCACGGTAATCAAAATTCAAAATGTCTATAATTTTGATATTTATTATTATTTTGTTAGATATTTTAACTTTTATCAAACTTTTCTAGGACCATGATTAAAGAAGCAAATTTTTATGGAGACAATTACGTACTCAGTGGTTCAGATTGTGGGCACATATTTGTTTGGGAAAAGGATACTGGTCGCTTGGTTCAGATATTAGAAGCAGATAATCACGTCGTTAATAATGTACAACCTCATCCATTTGATCCCATAATTGCAGCGTCTGGGATAGATTATGACATTAAATTGTTTGCCCCAAGCTCCGAAGAATTTACTTTTAATCCCGAGGTTGCAGCCGAGGTACTAATACGTAGAAAACAAAAGCTACACTTAATCGATGCATTAAATTATTGATTGCTATTAATATTTAATATACAGCTGATCAAGCGGAACGAAGTTATGCTAGAAGAAACGAAGGACACTATCACGGTACCAGCTGCGTTTATGATTAGAATGCTATCTTGCCTTTCTCATATCCGTCGATCAGCTAGGCATCCGCGTGCTCCAGAACCACGAGAAGAGCAATCGTCAGGAGCAAATGATGAAGAAGATGAAGAGGATGAGTAGTTAGGAGACAATCATGGAAAAAATTATCTTCGCCAATATCAACATTATTTAATTAATCCCTATTCGAGTCGAGTTGATAGTCTGAACTGATCCAAGCAGAAAACCCTGTCCATCCATCCATTTCTATAATATAAGTTGGATGCTCTTGCAATAAACCCAGTTTCCTTGAATTTTGTGATTAATAAAGATTACCAGAACTATGATGAAGTAATGAATCTGCCATTTCAAAAAATTGTACTTATTAAATTATTAAATTATATTTATATTTAGTCATGAAATATTTCTACAGTCATGACTAATTAATTGCCCATCAAAAGACAATTTAAGTTCATCCTCACTCCTTTTTAGCAAAAGTCTAACGCGGCTAAGGCGTTAAAATTTACTGCCCCCTTGAAAGAGCTAACGGCTCTCCTCCATGATCTTGCCCCGATGGGTAATCGACCGGAGGAGGCTATAGAAGGAATATCGACACGGGATATGGAGCAAACCTGAATCTGTCTAGCTATTTACATAATTTGTTGATATTGGAATTGATTCCGTGAAAGTCTGGTGTATATTCAAATACTGTTGAACTATATAGGTTTCGAAGACAATAATAGCACGAAATGAAAACGATTGTATCGATCGTGGTTTAATAGTTGGTACTTAAGCATGCTGACCTGTAGAGAAGGAATTACCTATTCGCAATTGGTAAAGGTAAAAGCATAACCAAGAAGTATGGAAAGGGTCGATTGTATAAGAACCTGCAGATATTGGTATTATATAGACCAAAGGATAATTAAAGTGTTTATATTTTGAAGACTGTGGCATATTCATGGGATACCTGAACGAAGAGTCTTTATGAGGGAAATATCTCTTGATTCCATATACCTTCCCCGTTTTGCAAACTTCCGAAAGGATCGTTTAGCGGTGGGGGTTAAGCAATAAATTGGAATCGATCTTTCCACTGCCCTCATCAACTCCCCGACCATCTATGAATAAGTAATTACCACAAATCCCATTTAAACATGACTTTACTGGAGTCCAATGAATTTTTCAAAGCCTTGAAAGCTTTAATTTAGGAGGGAATGATGGACGTTACGTCCCATCCCATTTAGAACATTTAGAACGACCTTATGAAATCTGAAGGACTGAAAAGCGTCATATTTCCATTTTATTTTGCTAAGCCGACGTGGACTATCGAATATTGAAGGTATTGAAACAATTTTGTAGTCCTGAGGTCCTCATACTAATCATAGACTTTTCTCCCTCCAGTCAACAAAAGCCAGGGTCTCGAATAACAGGTAATAGAAAGTCCTTCAGATTTCCTACACCAATATCCAATTACCCCAAAGGTTTTTAAACGCTCTTTGTAGGGTTATCAAAGGATCGATAAGGCCAGGACACTCGTGCCAAAGGGCACATTAAGGCAATGTCCAGGACATATTCAAAAACATATACAAAATTCTTCAATTTGGCCACCTACTTTGGGGTCTTTCCTTTCAATCTTTTGGAAGATGGAACCGTCATAGACTACCATCGGTCGGGACCGTCCAAGCTATGGACGACGCTGAATACAACGTTCCTCATCTTGTACATCTTCTACCAATTCGGAATGATAACAGTTTCATCTGTTTTGGGAAGAGTTGACAAGTTGGGATGGTTCTCACAATCTTGCTGGCTCATCATGGCCCTATTTCCTTTGCCTAGTTTGTCCCTCTATTCGAAGAAGCGACAGAAGCTTTGTGAATGCTTGACCCAATGGGTGCAATTGGAAAAGGACTTGATTGGAGGTAAGGAAGAATTTTTTTAAACTATGAATCACAATTTTTATTTTACTAACATACCTGGGGAAATTGACATTGATAGGAAAGGATACAGGAGCCAATGTCAAGGAGAAGAAGGTCTCAACCATCTTCAACATGAATGACCCTCAGCTCATCAAAGAAGGGATGGAATATGAAAGCTTTCGACGTGGCCTTTTCTGCTATCATGCCCAGGAGAAGACATTCAAGAAACTTATGTGGATGTACACCTTCATCGCCCTCATTACATCATGTGTGGTCGGACTTCATAATCTATCCAATCCGGATTTCCCAGCCTATTTCACCTCTCTTTTGGACCCCAAGAGTGACAATACCTTGATCATCTATGCCTCTTCAGCAATGCAGTTCTACATGGTTGGCTTGTGCGTTATCCATGTTGGTAAGTCCAACTTTCTATTATCCAAATGCACTTGACCCAAATAGTGTTTTTAATGTGACCTGCGATGATATTGCAGGGTCCTTCGAAATCCTTATGATGGGCTGCGTTCGAAGCATCCGTCACTGTATCGAGTCCCTAAGTAATCTCAACTCTGTATCCATGGAACGACGAGCCGTCTGTGGACGACGCAAGCCGAAGAATGACACATTGGACGTGGCCACAATCGCTGAGAATATCGAGAAGCGGGACGCGACCCAGTATGGCTCACAGCAGGAGATGCAAGTCGAAGAAGCAACAGATAACTACCGAAGGGTTGAGTTTGTCGTGGAGAACATTAACGAATGCTTCTCAGGAAGCTTCTTGGCTCATCAAACTATGTACTTGGCAATGGTAGGTTTCCACTTCATTCTGTCTTACTTTGAAATATCCATACTTTTTAAAATCAAATGTTCAATGGATTCTATTAATCCCCAAGATGTGTATCCTGATCTTCGTATTCTTGAGGTCAAGTGAGAATAACTCGATCATCACGAGCATCTTCTTCTCAACATATTCCATCTTCTTCACCCTCAGGATCTGCTGCCTGCTCCCATTCCTAGGGAAGCTTGGCGAGGACTCGGAAATCTTCATTTATTCATGGCTAGAGGAAATCCCCAAACTCCTCCGAGGAGGCAAGCCGTATGAAACTGCTGAGGTCAAACTTCATGCATGCCGAATTTTAGGAATCAACTGCGGTGACTACTATGACATCCAAGGGTCAACTATTCTTACATTCTTCTCCATTGTCACTACATATCTCATCATCTTGCTTCAACTTTAAGCTCAAAATCAAGGAAACCCTGCAGACCCCCCAAAACTATCTTTCAACCCTGTTACATTTAACAAAGTAAGTACCTGGATCAAATAGGCTCAACATAGCCTTCTGTAATTCTTAGGAAAATTAGAGACTTGACATTTGTATGCATAAATGCATATATTATTCAGCACACCCGTCCTTGGACATTGGTATAATATTCCAGCTGTAATTGCTTTGTATATATAAACCGCACTAGAGAGAGCTTATACATAATAATTTTATCGGACTAAAAAACACAGGGAAATCCGCACCCGAAGCTGAAGTGTATTTTAGCAATACTTACAAGTAGAATCATTAGATTTTTAAAACAGTAAGTTCTAATTGTTGTAGATACATAGTAGGATATAGGATCCGATATTAGTGAGATGATCATTAATTGCCAGTACGGTACCATAAAATACATCGTTTAGTAATTACTTGTACAGTAGAGCCTAGCTCAGTCTAGAAATATATATTCATGGCTAAGGAAAACCACTTTCACAATAACATGCAGCCTCATAAATCATAATGTGTCGTATGTAAATGCCACCTAACCTCCACCTAGATAGAAGTAGCCTTGACATCTCTTACAGTTTTTACTTGTTTAAAAATCTACTTGATTGTAAATTTGAGCACTAATACAATTGTACCAACAGGGATGAAAGTATCGATTCCACCTCTCTAAATTATGCAAGTCTCATGGTCAAGAGTTAAGAGTATTCAAGCTGAATATTCGATTGATGAAAATTATTTCTTTGTATTTCATTGTTCTAAAAACGCCAGGAAAAGTAACGTTTATGCAAAAAGAAATTCCAATTTCAATGACTCTAAATAATTTGCATGCATTGAAATGGCAATGGTAATTTACATGCTCCCCAAATCGATTTGACCATAAAACTCTTCCTAGAAAATCCAATCCCCTCTCTCTACCTTTCTCCCTAAATTGTCTGTACTAACTACTAAGGCTAATATTCACACTGAGTAATAATAAATGTTGTTCTTTTCGTGTATTTAAGGTTAAAACTTTATTTCTCAAGAATCTACGTCATTCAGAGTCAGATCAGGCATAAACATATTCTACTTCTACTTGTCTAATTTTGAGCGCCGCCTTAAGGGCGGACACGTACATAACTTGAAGCGATAAAACGGGTCGAATAATGGATCGAACATGATGTTAACCTGTACAAACGAGGTCATGCTCCCCAAAATACATCCAATTCAACCATCTTCACTACCACTATTAATACTTCATCTTAATCCCAGGGAAAAGCTTAATTTAATATCCCATCCGTGCATCCAACTCCCTATTCCCAATATAACGAAATAAGAAGAGCCCGACCACAGGATATTCGAACCTGTGGGAACTTGTAACATTAAAGGTAGAGAAAGCACCTAGAGCGTCAGTGCGGAATGTAATGCTGGGCTACCAACCAGCGGGTTGGGCTTAATTATCCCTACCTAAAGAAAGGTGGAGAAAGGAGGTCGGAGAAAGGCTTTGGGTTCTTTCCCATATGATATATTTGGAGATTGGGGAAAGGGTAAAAATATAACCAAGACCAACTGGTCGATTATGGATGCTGTTGGAGATTTCTCACCATATGCTCGTCTACTGAAGATGTAGACTTGAAAGTGAAAGAACTCATGGGACGAATCGGGCCTACCTCTCAACTGCCGATCTCGTATTGGCAGACTGTCACTTACTACACGTTATATTATTATCTCTCTCTTGCTATATGCCACTTTCTCCTGTCCTTAATATCTCAACTGCCTGTTGAGTCTCTAAATTGATTTTGGGACTGTTCGCCTCAATTTGTCCCCAGCTTGCGGCTGCAAAGAACAAGGAGACTATAGAAGGTCATAGATGTGAAAGTATTTTCTTGTCTAATTAGTATAAATTACTATTAGAAATAAGTGCAAAGAGCCAGGAGAGGATGGCAGATACAGAAAAGTTGATCAAGACTCCGGAGAACTACTCTGCCCTTGCATCTACAGAGCAAGAACATGGAGAGATTGACCAGGATTTGCAACCGAAAAGGCAAGGCCAAGATTTCCATCTTTTGATGTTGGTGATGCTTTTAATTTTCTAATGTACGTTGTAGGAAATGGTGGCAGAGGTTGTTTCACTACAATCCCCTGAGTTACTTCCTACCACGCCGGTATGGGATAGCGACCTTGGCTTTCCTTGGCTTCTGCAATGTGTATTCACTTAGGGTGAATCTGAGCGTTGCAATTGTTGCAATGACATCTCAGAATGGATCGGAGCCACCGGAGTTTGATTGGAATTCAGAGCGACAGGGGTTGATTTTGAGCACTTTCTTCTACGGGTACATCTTTACGCAAATCCCCGGGGGTTGGTTAGCCAATAAATTCGGAGGCAAGCGAGTTTTTGGATATGGAATCTTCATATCGTCCCTGCTTGCTTTGATTACCCCGTTGGCTACAACTTATGGAGGGGCACCAGGTTTGATGGCTGTTCGGGTTCTGCAAGGATTGGCCGAGGTAACGAAGGGGGCCGTTTGAAGTAATAGGGTCATGACTTTCTTGAATGCGATTGATAATCAATAAAATTTTGTACATTTTACTGGATTCGATTTAACTAAAGGGTGTCGTGTATCCCAGTATTCATGCCATTTGGGCCAAATGGGCTCCTGTACACGAAAGGTCACGACTTGCAACCATTGCCTTCTCCGGATCTTATGTGGGGACCGTGATGGCTCTCCCTTTCTCAGGGATTCTGTCGGATCTATATGGATGGCAATCTATTTTCTATTTCTTTGGAACTCTGGCTCTTCTTTGGACTATCTTCTGGATGGCCACTGTGGGTGAAAGCCCATCAGAGGATAAGAGGATTTCCGAGGATGAGATTGACTACATTTCTTCAAGTCTTGGACCACCTTCGCCAACCGTAATTTCCCGAGTCGAACTGTCTAGATTCTATGACGATCTTAATTTTTTCTCTCTTTAAACTAGAGACAAAAGGCTGCTGCACTTCCTTGGGGAAAGATGCTGACATCTCGAGCAGTATGGGCTATCAATATTGCACATTTTTCTGAGAATTGGGGATTCTACACTCTGTTGACTTTCTTGCCGAGATTTATGAATGGTAATGAATTATTAAGGATTTCGATTTTTTTTCATGTTGCAAATACCACTAATATATGTTTCTTTTTCAGACATGTTCCACTTACAAATGAGTCAAGCTGGCTTGCTTTCTGCTCTCCCTTACATGTTGATGGCCATCGTTGTTCAAATCGCAGGTTTCATGGCTGACTACTTCCGAGCTCACTACTTCAGCACAACAGTTGTACGGAAACTCTTTACGTGTGGAGCGTTTATTTCTCAAACGATTTTCATGATCTGTGCGGCATATGTTGGAAGTCCTGGATTGGCAATTGCTTGCCTAACGATGGCTGTTGGTCTTGGAGGATTTGCATGGGCAGGGTTCTCTGTCAATCACTTGGATATTGCCCCCCAATATGCTAGTCTACTTATGGGAATATCTAACACCTTTGCTACGATTCCGGGAATGGTCAGCCCGTTACTTGCTGGAAAAATGCTTCAAGATGGAGTAAGTTCGTAAGAGTATAATGTACGGATGACATATGCACGGTATGGTAAAAGATTTTGTATCTAAAAACCTTTTCAGACCATATCTGAATGGCGAGGAATATTCAGTGTTTCAGCAACCATCTATCTAGTCGGGGCCACCTGTTACGGATTCCTGGCTTCCGGTGATCTGCAAAAATGGGCAGGACCGTCAGTGTCTGAGCTCAGTAGCGCAATGGAATCCGACTAAACAATCTAATTTGAAACCACGGGAGGGACAGATCTAATATGATTTGAGTTTCCTATTTTCGCCAATTTTCGCAAGAATTTCCATACAGTATTAGAGTAGATGTTTGTCGCAAATATCAGTCAGTTGATCTGCTTTGCTTACCCATTACTATATAATTAAATTATTAGGTAGTAGAATTATATTTTAAATGAAATTTAAATGAATGAAACTATGAAACGAGAGATTTCTTCGATAAACGATTCGACCAAATTGAAACTACCATATCTAGAGATTCGTCCTATCTATAAAAACTATATAATCTATCTTTTTGATTCGAAT
The DNA here is from genome assembly GCA_034694785.1 of Agrenia bidenticulata. NCBI lineage: Eukaryota > Metazoa > Arthropoda > Collembola > Entomobryomorpha > Isotomidae > Agrenia > Agrenia bidenticulata. The sequence goes on along the minus strand of JAQFYM010000199.1, from coordinate 74,707 downwards.
TATATCTTCTTCAAAGTCTTCACAATAACAAAGCATTCCTTGCGGGAAAGGAGTAAGAGACTTGATCTAATCTTGATCAATAAGTGTTCAACTTTTCACTTCCATGTTCCATACCTCAAAATATTTCCAATCTATTCTTCCTTACCTGAAAATGACAATCCTAATAAATCTATAAAATCCCCTTACATACCAAAAAAATTACGCCACAGTTATGCACTTAAGAACATTTTCTGATATTATTTGACAATTAAGCTATCATTAAAACATTAACGAATAACTTGTCTAATAATAATACACAAAAATGAACTATTTGCCGTTTGTTTCGAAAAAGTTTAAAATAAATCTGGCTGGACTGAAGAGCATCTAAATAAATCGGATTTCGAATCGTACGAACTGTCTGACAACAACAACAAAGATCATAACTTAAAATTACTTTGTCGACCTTGTCATTCGCTTTCCCATGAGAGAAAGGGCTCGTCGCTTGGTGATCCGCTTATTCTTTTTTTGCTGAGTTTGCATCTTCCTCTTATTCATCCAGGCCGGGTAGTTTCCGAATTGGTCTTTCATCGTTCGTTTACTAAATATGTGCTCTGGCTTATCAATGGACATTTTCTCTTCTTCTTCTTTGACCTCTACTTCTGATTTCATTTCCTTCTCTTCTCCCTCTTCGTCTTCTTCGTCCTCCTCCTCCTCATCTTCCGAGTTCTTGTTAGCCCCGTCTCTTCTCGATTTTCGTCCTTGACCTCGGACCGGTCGGAATTTTATTCGTCGTTCCCTGGTATGAACCGGTTCAATGTAGGGAAGCCCTTCTTCTTTGTGGAATATTGGATTTGTGTGGCATGAATTTTGTGGCTCTTCCATTTTGATTTCTTCGGTGGGACAAAATAGAAATAAACAGTTGAGGGTTAGGACAGTAATTATCAGAATACATTTGTTTTTGTTCTTGAAAACGAATTGTAGTTGCAACTTGCAAGTCTAAACCTAAATTCTCTAATAATTTTAAATTCAGGCAAATTACACCCTAAGGCTTACACATATTTAATTAAGAATTTTGCATTTTGATAATTCATGTTTTTGAAATTTCTACTTTAATTAGCTTTGAACTTTAATTTCTAATTACCTCCTTCCCCCAGGGGTAACTCTCCGGCAGCCTGCAACATGTTGACGAGTCGATCCAATTCTTTTTTACCATACCGTTCCCGTTTCACATTTTTCATCTTCCTCCTCCATTTACTTCTTAAACTTTTAGCCATTTTAGAAACAGTTAAGGAACAATTTATTTAAACCTCTATAAAACAAACAACAAATTCAACAAAATTCGCAGTTGGAAAGAACTTCTCGTTTGATATTTGTAAACCACGAGGCCTTTCGAGAAGGGCGCGTACCACGTTTTGTGTTTATTTCAATGGCTTTGTCTCAAGATAATTGAATCGTTGAATGCAGTTGAAAGATTGAGATTTTTAACTCTCAATTGAATATGATTTTATTTCACTTACTAACTAATTCAATAAAATAACATTTTTTACAATTAATCCCAAGCAGAGGTTTTTGTCTGCCCATAATTAAAATTTAATTGTTAAAATAGTTTTTTTAAACTCGTGGTATACTAATTCATCAAAATGGTATCGTCACAGAAAGTTGCATGGTATGAATGCAGATTTGAAAGTAATCTGAAAATTAGGGAAATTATAATAAATAGCAGGTTCAATGTACAATAGGCTTAATAATGCTACAAATCGCCATTGCCCGTTAAAAAATACCAATCGATGAAAAAAGTTAACATATTAAAATTTTTGAAGGTGAAACTGGAGAAACGTACGATTTAGAGCATATAATCTTATCTGAATATCCTGAAATATAACATGCATGATGAAAAGTACCTTTTTTACTAAAGCTGAAAACAAAATTAGTGCTAATTGTTCAGATTCTATGGGAAATGCCATTTCAAGGTCAAACTGGAGAAACGTACGATTTAGAGTGCATACTCTTATCTGAATATCCTGAAATATAACATGCATGATCAATGAAAAGTACTTTTTTCTTAAAGCCGAAAACGACATTAGTGCCAAACGTTCAGATTGTATGGGAAAAGCTAAAACAAAAGTCTCTCCTGTAGGTGTCAAGATCCTGGCTTACAATTAGTAGTGCTTACTAGTAAGTGTTAGAACGTGTCAGTTAAGTTGTCAGTTCTCACTTATCAACAACAGTTTCAGAAGCAGAAGTAAACATAACACGTGATATTTTGGAGGGGAATTTAAATTTGAATTTTTTATAGAAATTTAATCTTGTATGACTTTTGATCTCGAATCTCCTCAATTCAAAATAACGAAAAGTTCTTAATGAGAAGCTCAAGAAGAGCTCAATTCCACGTAGAACATTCGGGGGAAACCCTACTATAAAATCATGAGTTCGGTAAAAACGGTAGGGATTCTCGGTGGAGGAATCACCGGATTATCAGCGGCCTTCTACCTGCGGAAGAAATTCGGGGACTTAGTAAAGCCAGTGGTCCTTGAGAAATCCTCTAGATTTGGTGGTTGGATAAAGACAGTAACTAGAACCGATGGAGATGACGTAACGAACTATGAAATTGGACCAAGGACAATCCGCCCTGCAGGGGTTAGCGGGATGAACACTCTTGACCTTATCGAGGAGCTGGGTTTGGAAAGGAATATCTTGTATGTTGATAAAAGTCACCCGGCTGCGAAGACTAGGTTTATTTATAATAAAGGACATCTAGTAAAACTGCCGACGGATATGAAAGTTTTATTCAAGAAACAGGAGCCCTTCGACGGACCCTTGATTTTATCTGGATTTAGAGATCTTTTCAAGTGGAGAAAGGTAAATTGTAAATTGTACTATGTAAATCTTAAAATCTTGGTGATGATTTTATAAACTAACTTGATTGATTTGTAAACATTTTCTTTTAGAAAACAGAAGATGACTCAATTTTCAACTTTGTGCAGCGACGGTTTGGAAATGACGTTGCAATCTACATTATTGACCCTATGATAAGAGGAATATGTGCTGGAGACTCTCGAAATATCTCAGTAAAGTTTCTTATGAAAACGCTCTTCGAATACGAGCAGAAATACGGGTCCGTGACACTAGGATTTCTCCTGAGTCGATTTTTTAGCAAAAAGGATGAGATTTCAAGCGTCGAAGAGACTGTAGGATTTTCTAATGTTGCTTTATCAAGTTTGAGAGATAACTGGGCAGTATGGACTCTGCAAGGAGGACTTCAAACTCTTCCTTGGAAGCTAGAAGAGAATTTAGGAAAATATGAGAATGTAACTTTGACTAAAAATTGTACGGTAAAGGCAGTTAAGTTAGGCGACAGGGCAAAGCCTGATGGGTTACTAGAGATAGAGTACTTCTCTAATAATGACGAAAAAAATGTCGAGACTTTAGTATGCAATCATGTTATCAGTACAATCCCTACTGTGGAATTTGGTAAGATATTAAGAAGGTCGAAGCCCTCTCATCCTAGTTTGTGGAAAGTGTTTGAAACGATGGAAAGCACCGATGTACAAGTTACCAATCTTATGTTTAGAAGTACTGATATTCTCGAGCACAATGCATTTGGATTCCTTGTTCCTTCGATAGAAAAGTCTGTTAGTGGACTTCTAGGAGTTGTATTCGATACTTGTTCATTTCCCCAAGATGGTAAAACCATATTGACTGTGATGAGCAAGCCTGGTGTTGAAGGAGAGCATGATCTAGAAAAGATACGTTCATTTCTCAAGACGACTTTGAATATCCATGCTAAACCGGATGACCATCATCGTGAGAATTTGCACAGCTGCATACCACAGTATACGGTCGGGCATTATGAAAAAGTTGATGCAGTACGGAGATTTCTAAGGGCTGCAAAATTACCTTTAACACTTGCTGGTGCTTCTTATGACGGTGTTAGTGTAAATGACTGTATTTATAGTGGGAGAAAGGCAGCTGAGGAGATGGGTAAAGAGGATTCAAAATAAAACAATCGTTCAGAACTGGAAACAACTAAAATAAAAACAATTTAAATTTTATTTTGGCCAAAGTTCATTTATTTTTATTACGGTTATGGTTAATAGCTATTAAATTGAAAGCATGTTTCAAAGTTTCCTGAGCAAAGTTAGTGTAAATGTAAGGTGGTAACACATGAGATTCAAAGTAGTTAAGGCACTCGGTTAAAGTCTTCATAGTTTCAAAAGGTCTGTTTTCCAGAACCGATTCATAAGCAGAATTAAAATTATTAATCTTATCTTTAAGATGATTGATTAGTTCCTCGAGTACAACGATTTTGCCACACCTATGGCATTTCCCGTTGTCGAGAATGCACTCTTTAAATGACTTTTTGAAATATTCATTCATTTGTACGGTTTGGGAACATATGCTACACATGAAAATTTCTTCGGATTCTTGTAGCTTATCCATTGTAGGCCAATTACACTTGCATGGGATGCAGTCACATTGAAAATTATAGTTGGATTTTAAATGTTCTTGTCTACTGGTATAATCCTCAATAGCATAATGAGCACCGTAATTATCCAGAACTTCATCCCCAGCTTTTAGCCCCCGAATTGTCACCACTGCATTAATTCCGTTGGGCAATGTAACCCTTGTAACATTCTATAAAAAATAAATTCAGTTGAATGAATTTGTTTTCCCCGAAAAAATAGAACTTCATCAAAAACGCTATATACCGGATCACAAGAATGATTGATCATAGACAACAGGGCAAAAGCTCCAGCACCAAAATCTACCGTCGTGGCTAGTCGAATCTCCTCAACGGATGGAGTTGGACAAGAAAGTTTAAGTAAGTTGAGCGAATGGGCATTGCAGGGGAAATTCATTTGATGAAGCAGGATTAAGGAGGATGCAAATTCTTTCAACGAATCAACCTCCTGGTTATTGGCACATGAAGTGGAGCGAAAAAAGTCTGTGCTTTCGTCAAGTAAGTCTGTTATCAATACTGACTCGATACTATATTGACGGAGCTCTAGCTCTGTCAGAGATTCAATATGGTAGATCAAACAATTAATTGAGTAGTACGACGAAGAGTCGTATTTTCCATCTGGGCTGAACCCCAGAATCCTCTTATCTTGACTAGGATTATTTGCTTCTTGTTGAGATTTAGTTTTCCAAAACTTGTATAGATTCTCCGGACCGAGTTTCGTCAGCGTTCGGTAAGAAAGGATAACTAGCCGTTTCAACTCCAATTTATGAAGATATTGGAACATTTTGCAATCATATTTATGAATTCTTTCATCTGACTTGAGGCAGCTTTCATTGCAATATACAGCCTTCAAAAAGTTAATGATTTTTTTTTTAAATATTCAACTCTTTAAAACTTATACTCTCAATACTATTTTCTTTATTTCTTACGTAGACACATTCTGGACATGGAAGACAAGGCCTGCAAGTTATTTCTTTGAAGCAATTATGACAAAATCCAATTTCCCATCGTAAATGTTTCACCAAAACTTTACTATAGGGCTCCTCCAGGATTATAACCGTACCTATATGAAATATGTTAGAAATTTTTTCTCTAAAAATTGTGTAAGAAATTAGTTTCCCGTAAATCAAAATAATTCAGATGTATTCAGACATACCTGGCTTAACATCTTGCGTAACCTTCACATTCCGTCCCCGTCCATAATCGTTTGAAATCGTCACAAAATCCTCAGCAGCGTTTATAAACTTATTGCAACTTTTTAGTTTAAAAAAATCGGGATGGCTAGATCCCACAATCTGTTCCTTGTCATAGTTATTATTGTTCCCCTCTGATAATTTCCCCTCACACCGGGCCTTCCTTTCTCCCAACTTTCTCTTGACGACCTCCAACTCCTTGTTCTGTTTATGATTCGTTTCTAAGACCCGTAGTGAATTGTCAATATCTTTAAGGCTGTCTTGAAATTGATTTAGTTCAATGAAGCAGGCAGATCTGTATGCATGTAAATAATAAATTGGTTTATTGGCATTAGTTTCATATGGAATTAGACAGTTGTATATTTATGTAATCCCAATCCGTACCTATTCGAATAAGCCAAGGCTAATTCTTTACTACCCGAAGGGGCAAAGCACAAGGAAAGTGTAAATCCTTTTAGAGCCATTGGAAGGTTCTTCTGTTTGTAAAATTCATTCCCTTCTTCTCGAAGGGTATTGGACATTGTTACAGATTTGGCACATCTTCCACAATTAGTGACGGCAGCGTCTAGTTCCGTCTTAACTGGAATGGAAAAACAAGGTGATTTATGAAAATCGGAGGAAAATTAATAGCATCCCATACATATTGAAGCAAAAACCGATTTGAAACTATTTCCCTTCCGAAATTACAGGTCGCAAAAAAAAGCAACAGGATGTTTCATAAAGTTTTATATATTTATGTATCAGAAGGGTGATAGGCAATAATATAATTACCAAGTTTCGAAACACTAAAAATTAGCCCGAATTTTCTCAAACTTACAGTCATTTAAAAAGCTCGAAACCTGCAAGGATTCTCGAACCTTACGAATCCTATCCAAATTGCAGATTCCCCCCTCAAGTCCCTTCTTCTCACAAAACTCCTCATCCCACAAGCTCACAAGCTTATCCAACTTTCCCCTCAGCAGACTTTCCAAGTATTCCCCATTCCACACCGGCTCTGTCTCCTTGCTCACCTTAACCTCAACTACTAAATTCCCCTTTGCATTACGACTAGACATACTATCTAGTTTAATGGTGATTAAAATGTTATAATAATTAAAAATTACATAAAATCTACGTATAATTAAATAATAATAACTTTTAGGGAGACGTAGAGAGCCGTGTGTGGGAGGGGACTTTCTCCCGTGAGAATCTATCTTGAGCTTTCTCCCGCGGGCTCCTACCCGCTGAGTGGCGAGAGGAACTGGGGATGCCACGTACCGGGGATTGGGCCGAGTTGCTGAGAATCCACCACCATTTCAAGTGAGCTCACAGCACTTACACTTGACTCAGCAAAAGTAGAGGCATAGGCACTAGGCAGTGTGGATTTTGGAGATCAATTCCCTTATACTCATGCACTACGTGAACTTATATACGTCTGTCGAGTTTCTGTCTTCTCTCGTCGTTTTCAGAGGAAGAGTTCAATAGTCGTCAGTCCGTTACAGCAGTCATTGTATTTGGCAGGTCCTTCTCAGCTTGAGCTAAAAGAAGAATTAACAGAGTGGAGAAGAACAGAAGAAGGTAAGTCGAGGATTTAAGGCTACTTTGTTTGCATGGTGTCATGATGTTATGGATTAAAGTCTCCTTTGTTTCATTTGGAGCTGGAGCTGGACAACAGGGTAGTTAGTTAGGCTGGTTAACGGGTTATTTTTACAGTAGTATTCATATGAGATCATTGCATTTTTTTCTGGTAGATTCTTCGGGAGGTTTGAACTTTGAAGGAAGACTCGAGAAGTTGAGAGGAAGAGGAGCCAGCTGTAAAAAAACGGAAGTCGGACTTCGCAGGATTGAATTGAGTTGTCTTAGCAACAGTGAGAGTGAATTCTTTATCGTCAGTTCACTTCTCTTTCCGAAGCCAAATTGAAAAGACACAAAGAAGGGGAAATTTTCAATTTTTTCGTAAGTCGGGGTTCTATTTTTCGGTTTTTTGGAGGGTTGAGGCTTCTTATTGCGAGTGGATTGTAGATTATTTTTTAAAGAGAATATGAGAAATTTAATACGCCATAAAAAGTTTTTTTAACTTCATCCTCTTCTGCAAATATTACTGGTCTGGCCTATATTTTGCAACATTTCCTCTTAGAATCGCCATTCGCCAGACTAATTCTTTTAATTAGTAGGTAAGAAGATTAATATGCCATGGTAAGAGGAAAATTTTGAACCCTAGCAGATTTGTAGATTGCAGTAGAAACTGAGTTTAAAGATTATTCAAAAGAGGGATATGGATTCGGTATGTAACTAGGCATAATTTGTAAGGTCAGCTTGCCAGTTGCCAGTCTGCACCTTGTGCCTTGAAACAAAACAAAATAATTGAATTTTTGGGCAAAACCCTGACATATTGTATCTCTTGCACGGTAAGGTTATGTCTTGAAGTATTTATTTTGTCTCTCTTGAGGTATGGTTCGATTGACTTAATTTATGGATAATGAATGCAGAGTAGTCATTCCTGGCGACTAGTTCTGATTTTTTGATGTGTCAGTTAAGTATTTTGAGTAAGTAATAAACTAATAACTGGGCTTGAATTGAAAAAATCCAAATTCCAAAGATCCATATCTCAATAACTAACTTGTGACTTTAAAGGCAAAAGACGGGCTATTTAGCAAAAGCTTACTACTCAAAGTAGAAAGGATTTAACTGATCTAATTAGACTATGAATATATTATAATGGGCAGACAATGCAATAATTGATTTAAATCATAATATTGAATTTCAGAGTCACCACGAACAGCAGGAATTAGTAAGCGGGTCAGCCGCCGCGTCCATGTCCACTGCTGAAACCCCTGGTCTGGAAAGCCCTGCCTCTCCGCCTAGCAAGAAGCCTAGATTGAGTGCAGCAGGAGGAACGTGCTCTTCGGATAATTCAGTTCCAGTTGTTGATAATAACTCTAGTACTGCAAAAATGAATAACGCCGCTACGAACGGATCAGCAAACAATAATGGTGCGGGGCACTCTGGTAACTCCCATGGAAATGGAGGGAGTATCGATGAAGGATTATATTCGCGACAGCTTTATGTCCTGGGAAAAGATGCTATGGATAAGATGGCAGCTTCAAATGTCATGGTGTCTGGACTTGGTGGATTGGGTGTAGAGATTGCTAAGAACGTTATTCTTAGTGGTGTCAAATCCGTAACTCTTCAAGATACGAAGCCAACAACATGGGATGATCTCAGTTCACAGTTTTACTTAAGAAAGTCTGACATCGGGAAGAACCGAGCTGAACAGAGTCTCACGCAGTTGAGTGAACTCAACCCCTACGTTTCAGTTTACACCAGCACGGAGCCTCTTACCCCTGAACTTATTCAAAAGGGTCAATACAATACTGTTATTGTCACTGATGGAGCTGGCTCATGGAACGACTTGATGAATATTGGAGACTACTGTCATGAACAGAATGTCAGTTTTATTCTGGCCGATACTAGAGGTCTTTTTGCACGAGTATTTTGCGATTTCGGCCAAAAATTCATTTGTAAAGATGTCAATGGAGAAAACCCAGCTTCAACTATGATTGCTGGAATTACAAAAGAAGAGAAAGGAGTTGTTTCTTGTCTGGATGAAGCCCGGCATGGGTTGGAAGACGGAGATTTCGTTACCTTCTCTGAAATTCAAGGGATGGAAGAATTAAATGGGTGTGAGCCTATTGAAATTGCGGTAACTGGACCATATAATTTCAGACTATTGCGAGATACTACAGGTAAATAAATGTAGTTTACTTTTCGTGATACTAATAAATGCATAGTACATAGTGTAGATATTATATTTGACAGTTTAATTTATGTTCTAATGTTCTAAATGCTCATAATTTTTGTCTTTGATATACTTTAGGAATGTCTGATTACATCCGAGGTGGAGTAGTTACTCAAGTAAAGATGCCAAAAGAGCTAACATTCAAGTCTTTAAAGGAATCAATAAAAGCCCCGGAATATATCATTACTGACTTCGCTAAAATGGATTCTTCGGACACTATGAACATGGCTTTCCAAGCATTGGACATGTTCGTGGATCAAAATAAACGGCGACCTAGACCATGGAACCAAGAAGATGCAGAAACTATTCTTAACCTTACTAAAACCGTTTCTCAAGGCTCGGACGCTAAGATCAATGAGAAATTGGTTAAGATATTCAGTTACGTATGTGCGGGACAAATTTGTCCAATGAATGGTTTCGTTGGTGGAGTCGTTGCACAGGAAGTATTGAAAGCTGTTAGTGGAAAGTTTCATCCTATATTTCAATGGATGTTTTTCGATGCAATTGAGTGCCTTCCTCAAGAGTTCAATGATGATGGATCTCTCAAAGTACCCGTGGATGAGTCGGAATTTCAAGGTTGTGGCTCGCGATACGATGGTCAGAATGCCGTATTTGGAAGTCGATTTCAAGAAGTTCTTGCTGATCAAAAGTACTTCGTCGTAGGAGCTGGCGCAATTGGTAAGTGATAAGTAGTACATGAAATCAATTATATTCCGACGTACACGCAATACCTGTATGCTATAATTATTTTGTTTAGGCTGTGAACTTCTCAAGAATTTCGCCATGATGGGATTGGGATCTGGAAAAGGAAAAGTCATCGTCACTGATATGGATCTGATTGAGCGTTCAAATCTGAATCGACAGTTTTTGTTCCGACCGAAGGATGTTGGTTTTGCTAAATCACTTTGTGCTGCAAAGGCCGTCCTGGAGATGAATCCAAATGTAAACATTGAGCACCACGAGAATCGAGTTGGTCCTGATACAGAGCAAGTCTACGATGATGCGTTTTTCGAGAACCTCAGCGGCATTGCTAATGCATTAGACAATGTCGACGCAAGAATTTACATGGATAGAAGATGTGTTTACTATAGAAAGCCTTTATTGGAATCGGGAACCCTAGGGACTAAGGGTAACACCCAAGTGGTAATTCCCTACCAGACGGAAAGTTACAGTTCCAGTCAAGATCCACCAGAGAAGAGCATACCGATCTGTACTTTGAAGAACTTCCCTAATGCTATCGAACATACCTTGCAATGGGCCAGAGATCTTTTTGAAGGGCTTTTCAAGCAGAGTGCAGAAAATGCGGCTCAGTTCTTAATTGACCCACGGTTTCTGGACCGAACCTTACGTCTTCCGGGAAGTCAACCGTTGGAAATTTTGGAATCCGTATACAAATGTCTGATCGAAGATCGACCTCAGAAATTTGAAGATTGTGTTAAGTGGGCTCGCCATTTATGGGAGGACTCTTTCAACAATCAGATTCAGCAGTTGCTATTTAACTTCCCTCCTGATCAAACTACTAGCAGTGGGCAACCGTTCTGGTCTGGTCCTAAAAGGTGTCCGAAAGCGTTGCCCTTCACTTTAGAAGATCAAATATGTGCTGATTTCGCATACTCGGCTGCAAATCTTAGAGCTCAAATGTATGGTATCGAGCAGTTAAGAGATCGGGATGCAGTTGCCAAAATGGCCATGGCCGTTGAGGTACATCAATAATTTGTGCATGTCAAACCATCTTTGAATTGCATTATACATATTCATGTGTAATTTTTTAAACATATTTTAGGTACCAGAGTTCAAGCCTCGATCTGGAGTTAGGATTGCTTTGACAGAGTCAGATGCCCAAAACCAAGGGGGTAATGTCGATTCTAATCGACTCGATGAATTGAAAAAGGCTATTCCCTCAGCTGATAGCTTTAAGGTTTGTTATGTCACAATGTCATTGTTACTGAAATTGAAGCATCTGAATTTAGACTAATTCGGATTTTTGTTTTAGGGATTGGTCATAACTCCGTTAGAATTTGAGAAGGATGATGACAATAACCTTCATATTGATTTCATCGTGGCAACTTCTAACTCTCGAGCTATTAACTACCAAATTGCACCAGCTGATCGGCTTAAATCGAAGTTGATTGCTGGGAAGATAATACCGGCTATTGCAACAACAACTTCGGTTGTTTCTGGATTGGTGTCGTTAGAGTTGATTAAACTGGCTCAGGGAATTACAGATATGGAACGGTTTAAGAACGGCTTCGTCAACTTGGCTCTTCCTTTCTTCGGATTTAGTGAACCAATTGCGGCTCCTCAGAATAAGTATCACGACACACAATGGACTTTGTGGGACAGATTCGAAGTATCTGGAGAGATGACTCTCAAACAATTTTTGGAACACTTTAGGACAGTTTACAATTTGGATATCACGATGTTGAGTCAAGGCGTTTGCATGCTCTTCTCCTTCTTTATGTCGAAGGATAAACGCGAAGAGAGGATGAATTTGCCTTTAACAGAGGTCCTAAACTTTTGACTTCGTATAGATTGACTATTTGTTTTTGAAAAAGGGTTTGACAATTTTTTTAATGATTTGTAGGTGGTTCGACGGGTGTCTAAGAAAAGAATCGAACCTCATGTCCATGCTCTTGTTTTCGAACTCTGTTGTAATGATCGTGACGGTGAAGATGTAGAGGTTCCGTACGTGCGATACGAGATTCCTGCTTCTCAACTTTCTTAACTACAATAACCTTGTACTAATCAAAAATTTTGTAATTTAAAAATACTGCTTGTAATTTAGCAGCAGATTAATCTTTTTTCATTGAAAATTAGCTCATGTGTACTTGGTTCTGTTGTACCTTCAAATTACCGACCTTGTTTGTAAAAGAAATAAATCTTCTTGCGGTAACTCCTGGAGAAAAATTTCATTGCTTCGAATTGCATTAAAACCATCCATACAAAGTTTCGAACAGTCGTGATGTTGGATGGTGAAGTTATCGGAGTATATACCGGGCCGAAAACCCGTTCTTACGTTGTACTAACCTTTAATAATGTGCAACAATTAAAGTTTTGTTGCACAATTTTAGCATATATAGTATCGCACTGCGCTACTTTGTTTTGGTTTGGAGTGAAGTGTGCCGGATTTTGCGAAATTTTCGGCGTGGTGTAATTCGCATTCGCCGTCGCCGATAGAACCGGTTCCAACTTCACACACACCCTTGTCAGTTGATATTTTGCAGTTGGCTCCAAAATCAAAATCTCAATCGTTACTAATTTTTCTCAATTTTTTTCATAGAATTAGATTTTTTAAATGAATTTCGTTCAAAATTCCATTTTGATACACTGATTGAGGTAATTGATACTTGAGACTTAACATAATGAATTTCGAAGAAAATCTCGAGGATTTCGAAAATCCGGACACCGGACAGAATAGATCCGCGCTGCTGACTCAGAGAATTTATGCAAGAACATCAAATTTTATGGCCGCTTTGACGGCCCTCCCTGATCCTGACGCTGAGGTGGAAATTATGCTTGAGAAATATCTGAATCTGAACTACGAATTTGGGGACGAATTGAAGATCACCGGTGCCAAAAATCCTATTGAAATTCTCTTCGATTCGAGCTGTAGGTTTAAAATTAAAATTAGATTTTAATTGTATGGGCCATGGGGCTTAGACTGAATTTAAAATTCATGAATATAATTTATTTATCAGGCTATGAAAGCATAAATAGCCCAGAACTTCCGAACTTAATGGAGGAAGCTTGTAAAAGCATTATCGTTATGGAGTTTTTTACTCACTGCTGTATCAACTGTATTCATAGTATTGAAGATCTTCGAGAAGTTCATGAAGAGCTTAATGAGACGTATGAGTCCCTTTCTACAACAAAGAGCTCTAGCTGTGGGCTCAAATTTGTATCAATCCATTCTCCGAAATTCACTCGAGAGAAAGATTCCGAGTCAATTAAAGCATTTACGAAACGAATGAAGATGAACTACTCGAATGTTGTCAATGACCCAGGGTGCCTATTATGGAATAAGCTGGGAATTTGCTGTTGGCCTACAGTATTAGTTTTTGGGCCTAATTCTCAGGGTACAGGACCGAACTTACTTTTTACTTTGATGGGAGAAGGGCACAAGGACGTGTTGAGAAGGGTTTTGAAAATGTCTATGAAATACTTTGATAAGAGATTCCCGTTTGAAATTAAAAGTGTCAAGACCGTTATGGAAGGGAATAGTGTCGACCAAATTGATGCTGCCGCTTCTCCACTTTTAAAGTACCCTGGTATATGGATACATGTTATCAGGTCTGAGGATCGATAAGTCATAAATACTTCTGCTTAAAGAATTTTTTGTTATATTCTAGGGAAAGTAACCTGTCACGGTAAAGTATTGGCAGTGGGAGATAGTGGAAACAATCGAATAATTGTTTCCGGCTTGGGTGGTTTGGTCAAGGTATTAAAAGTTCGACATTTGAGTTCGTTTACTCCTAGTCCCTGTGTGTTCTAAACATGTTTCAAGTAGTAAATTTTTATGATCCGTAGCATTTTATTGGGGGAACTGCTAAAGGCTATAAAGATGGAGACTTTGAATCGGCAAGATTCTATAATCCACAGGGCATAGCATTTTATGATGACAATTTAATTTATGTAGCGGACACAGGCAACCATGCAATAAGGAAGGTACAAACTTAGTGGACCTTTAACTTGTCTTTAATAATATGTAAAAGTAACATGTACGGTATTTTTTCTTTCAAAGATTGATCTGATAGCCAAAATTGTGACGACATTAATAGCTCCTAACTTGATTATTGTGCTGGGAGAAGAAATCGTAGCTTTTAAGTCACCGTGGGACTTGGTATTTTACTCAAAAGATATACTTTTGATCGCTGCAGCTGGAAACCACAGAATCTTTGGATACTTTTTCGAAAGTCAAAAGCTTTTTAACGTGAAGTAAGGCCTTTCATTACACATGTTAATACAGTCTTGAGCGTTTTTGGACTGTTCAATTTTTATAATTTACTATCTATAATTTTACAGACATCCTAAAAACTGCTTTACCGTTGTCGCAGGCTCAGGGCATGAAGAAAACAGAAACAATTCATATGTCCTTAAGGCCGGTTTTGCCCAACCAAGTGGTATTTGTGTTTCTCAAGGAGTGGAAGAAAGTGAATCTATGGTATACATTGCCGACAGTGAAAGTTCATCGATGCGGGCAATTTCGAAAGCTGGAAAGGTTATAAACTTGGTTGGAGGTGCACGCGATCCTACGGTAAATAATGTTTAAACTAGTTCATAGGCTTAAGAGACAGGCTTAGATTTTTATTATTGTAGGACCTGTTTGCGTATGGAGATATTGATGGAAAAGGTTTTGATGCAAAGATGCAACACCCAATGGGGGTGTGTTGGAGCTCGTCTCTATCGAGTATATTTGTTGCAGATACTTACAATCATAAGGTATTTTTAAAGATCATTTAATCATAATTAAATTAAGTAATGCAACTGATGAATTCAAATCATGAATATTAATTTAGGTGAAAGTAGTTTATCTTGGAGGGAAAGATAAGGAAAGTTGTACAATCATAGGAGATGGAATTTCTGGTAATGAATGTGGAAGATTTAGTGGAAATCCATCATCCTCGAATGTGCATGATGACAAAAGCAATTTTGCTAGAGTAATGTCTCATATTCTAAAGTAGAAAAATAAAATAAAAATCGGCTAGGCATTATGTAGTACTATAATTATACCATCAATTTCTTAAACCAATACAGCTAAATGAGCCTGGTGGGATATGTTGCGATGCTGACAGTGGGTTCTTGTACATTGCGGATACCAACAACCACGCGATAAAGGTGGCTGACTTATCTCAACGAATCGTTAAGGAGGTATTCATTTAATGCTAGAATTTTACTAAAACTATTACTTCATAAACATCATTTTATTTAACACCTCTAGTTTTCTTTTATCATCCCTTCAAAAAATGAGGAATATCAACAAGAGATTCAAGCGACTGAGTGGGACAGTATATTCAACGTATCAGTAAATCCATGCGTTAAGGACTTAAGCATAGAAGTAGTAATCTCCGGTATCCCAAAGAATTTTGAAGGTGGTCAGTGGAATCTTAAGGGGGACGAAATCATAAACGAGTGCCGAGGAGAAGTTCACAAAGATTATGAGGACGAGCTAGGGAAATTAAAATTTGAAATACCAAGCCCTAGAAATAATAAGCAGCTGAAATTAAGCGTCGACATTTTTCTTTGTGGTATTTCGAGCTGTTATAAGAAGAACTTAAAATTCCTTATAAAAATATCTGATGGCATTTTCAAAAATGTGGAAAGTGTTTCAAAATCTCCGATTTCGTTAATATACAATCCCAAGCACGAGTTTTTTGGGCAATAGTACTAACGTAGTTGTATTTGGTATTGAATATGCTTCTTATTAAGATTTTTTATTAACAAATTAACAAGTAACAGACAAATAAAAACGTCAAATGTTCGGTAAAACATAAACTAATACCTAATTAAAATATTTCTCCCTCCTCTTCATCCCGATCCTTCTCAGGCTTTTTAGTTGTTGGAATAATAATTTGTGCAACAGAACGTGTTGTTGTTGATGGTTGTAAATTGACTAATACAGATCCATCCACCTCCGATGGATCCAGTGGGGCTGAAAAGTAAATGAAAGGGTTTGATATTGTAAAACATAGACTAATAAATTCGTAGTCACAAGCGCTTCAAAATGTATTAAATTACTTCCACAAATAGCCTTATTGTTATAAATTATTCTGTTGAGTCTAGGTGCTGGCCCGAACATAGACCTAAGTCTTAGAAACGTATCAAGTTGAAGCATTCCTTCATTTTGCTGTTCTGTGGGATCAATCACAAACTCGGAATGACTTCCAACGTCCCGTGCCCGCAGTTGCCTTACCTGTAAATAAATTAGATTGAAATAATTCGTACTAAATATCTTATCTAAACTCCAGACATTTAAATGTGAACCGTCATATGATGAATGGATCTGCTAAACTTGAGTCGAAGCTGAAATTTTGGAAATGTTTCGTCTACTGGAATTTCCAATCTACCAGCCATATTTATCCCAACTCTTCTCACGTTTCTGAAAAACTTTGTGCAATTATTTGCATTATTTTGGGCTCTTGCTAGAAATAGAAAACTACATAAGAATACGAAAACAATTTGAAAGATTCGTTTTCCCTGCATAACTCTGCTGAACTTTAATTATCTATTACTGACAAAATTTAAAAAATTATGTTTACCACCTAACGTATTGCAGAAACTGAATCTTCGTGTTCTTATATACAGACTTTTGGTCTCATAAATTAACTAGTGACCTGAAATCCGGATGAATAGATGAAGTATGCATGGTACTGGTAGTCTGCATGTTTTCCCATTATGTTAAGTGTAAAGAGCCATCCAAATGTGACAATAATGCGTAGGTGTCAACGCATCTGTCTTTTACATTTAGGGAAAGTATGCATGCTTTGTAAATCTGTAAAATTTTAGTGAAGTTGAAACTGTATCTGATTATCGGATTGAGAGTTTTAGAGAATATGACAGAGGCTCCCTGTTATCAACATTTCTTTAACAATATTGTCAAGTGGAATAGAAGCTGTATAGTAAATTGAGCTTTATTTATTGAATGCATTAGATAATTAAATTCAACAGGTGTGCAAGAAATACTAATCCAATGTTTTTTTTACAAATAAGGTTAAATGTCGGCATGACATTCGGCATTCTAGTGAGTTCTTGACTCGTTGTAAGGGGCATATTTTTTAGGAATAGTAGGATTCGATTACATTGAGCATTGGCTTCTAAAAGAGCCCAGTGTTTATTTGGAAAGTTGAACCTGAGGTTTACAAGGAGATTAATTCTTCTTTCAGATTCTTTGTTTTACATTCTACGACTTCTGCCTTTCTGACGATGAGCTGACAATGGCTGAGATATGTACTTCAACTAGTTTGATGTGTACAAGAAAACGCTTTGTCTTGTTTCTTGATTAGTAAACGTTAAAGTTAGCAGTTTGGGGGGATGGATATGAAGTTACATTTGGATCGACTCAAGAATCACAATGTCAATGTGAACACATTTTCGGTTTTGCATGGAGATGTGGATGTAACTTTGGTTGCATTTTTTGAAAGTCTTAAAGTTGGTTGAAAGAGGGTTGCAAATATTTTTTGAATCGTCCATACACTGCTTACTTATGTTTACCTAGTTTCTATGAGAAATCACAATTTCGGAATCACTTTTTTTTTCTTAATCAATTCTATGTACCCATTTGGTTTACTAACCATGAATGCAAGAAATAAATCAGAATTTCTTCTTTAGCCTTTCAGGCGATGAATATGGTAAATGATTCAAATAGGAAGGATAAAAATTCGGTGTAAAGGTTCTCTCATATATTAGATTGTTAAAAATTTGGAACAGAGTTTGGTTATTTGTATGGAAAGCTATTAATACATAGTGATGTTGCTTTAGCTGCTGGGGCAGGCACCTGAAAGGTAAATGAAACAACAGTTAGTTAAAGTAAAGTAACGGGTAGCCACAAAATTAGGTTAGATCTAATAATGATAACTTTCATATAACTTACTTCCAACTCCAGCGCAGTTGCCGTCACGGACGATGTAAGCCTTGGTCATGTCACTGGCAGCCAAGTTCTTGCAGGTGGCATCAGGTCCAGTGAAGTCATCGGATTTACGGCCATTGAAGTTACCGCAAAGACCACATTGGGTTCCACGGAATCTGCTTCCAGCGGTAACGGTGGTGTAGTGACCGGTGTATCTGATGAAAACGCTAAGGGGCTGACTGATTAAGAACACGTTGTTCTCATCGTGCTTGTAGATCCTAAATAACCCAATAAATCGTTTAGAATTTTGTATACTTGGAAACGCCATGCCGCCGTGGCGACTGATATAAATGATCAAAAATCTATATGAATTTTACTTGAAGATCTTAGAGTCTCCCTCTGGGGTCTGGACCTTGTCGGAGAGGGTAATGGCTTTTCCGTCAATAGTGGCGGTGTTAAGGTCATTGATTTCGACCTTGTGCTCTCCCATAACGATCTTTAGACCCTGAAATTGAATAAATTAGGCCCCGTCAAAATCCATGCTCACTCATGAAACTTCAAGTAGAATAAGTATGTTAATATTGATATTGAATCTTACAAGCTTGTCTTCGGCGGTCTTCTTTCCGAGGACGATGTACCTTGGCTTTTCAGAACAATCTCCTGAAATGAGGGTTAAGCATTCTGAAAGGTCGGCGAAGTAGGTGGAGTTGTCGAAGGTCTGAACAGCATGAGGAGTGACATCACAGTATCCTAATATGATAAATAAATTGTAATGAAGTTTTACATTTCTACGAAATATAAGTTAAATGTTTTCTCATCGCTAGCTTACCATAGATTCCGAGGTCGAAAGCAGCATATTGCAAGTTAGAGAATCGAGAGAAGACAGGTCGCTTGAGTGGTCCAGGCAAGAAGTTCAAGTCAACACCGTGGAAGTGCTCTTGTTCTCCTTGGGAGCTGTGGAAATGGATATCAGCTTCTGGGTGTTCTTCGTCCATGGTGACGTCCATCTTGATTTCTCCTTGGATGAAACCGTCAGCGGTAGTTCCATGTTCTCCATGAGCAGCATGTCCATCAACAGAGTCGGAGGGCACGTAGTATGGCATCAAGATAGCGGCGGCGATAACTCCAGGATACCTCCATCGCTTACGGGCTTCGGGATCAACCTTGTAGTTGATGGTAATGTTGGATTCACGCAATTTGGTCTGTTGGAAGGCAGCCCAGAGACAGGGTTCGGTGGCAGGGGTTAAATCTCCTGGGTATTTGGGAGAGTTCTTCTGTTCACGGCACTGCTTGTATGGCCAGTGGTCGCTTTGGGCTTCATCTTTTTGGTGTTGAGATCGGTGAGCTTTCTTGTTGATCTTGATTCCAGCTGAGTTGACTGGGCAGCCGGTTTCCTTTGAAATCTTATCTTCCTTCCCCCAGGCAATGTTGATGGTCCTTTCATAGGTTGGCTCGTTGGCTCCTTCGTAATCGAAGAAGTCACCGACCATGTTGGTGGAGGAGGTGAGGTCGACACAAACGACTCCGCTCTTTCCGGCGGTTTCATCCTTGGCAGCCATTTTAACCTTAAGTTCAACTTTCTCGAGTCCAATCTTGGCAAAGTTGACGGCCAAATCAAGAGTCTTGGTCTTGGGGACGGTTCCACCATATTTGAAGTTCAGGGAAGATTTAAGCTGAACCTTGCTTCCAACTTTCTCTTTGGGGTCAGATTCATACTTAACTTTAGCCTGTCCTTCGATCTTTTCGAAGATGGATGCGGCTTGGGGATCTTGGTGATACCAGAGCTTCATTCCACAGGTCTCAGTGGGTGGGGACAAGAACAAGGTCTGGAGCATGTATCGGGCTCCGAGTCGGAGGAGGGTCAAGGGACGTCCGAGACGACCACCGAGATTCTTGTTTTCTGGTCCGAAGAATTTCCTTAGTTGTCTCAAAACGTTGATTCTAGAGTGGATCTTCTCGCAATCGAAGTATTTGGCTCCGGTGCTAGTTCCTTCGAGGGCTTTGTACTTGTATCCTGATCCCAATTTGCGTTCTTCTCGGAATTTCTCTCCCTTGGAGATGACAGCAATACCTTTGCATTCTGGGCAGGTTTGGTGAAGAAGGTCGACAGTCTCTTTGTCCTTGAGGGAAGCTGGAACATCGGATTGGATGGCGGTGAAAGCAGTAGCGTGAACTTGAGCCTTGAAAGGATCATCTTGGGTTGGGGTACTGAGGACGAAGTTGACGGATTGTTGTTTCATGTCAACTCCAATGCTGATCTTTCGTGGAACACGGATGCGCATAGATCGGACGGCTTCAACAGAGTGAGCAGTTCCGAAAGGAGCCAAGTGATTGTTGACGGCAGAAATACCATGAAGATTGAGCTGAACCCTGACATCGTAGTTACGGGACATGGTAGTTCCAGCCTTCTCAGATGAGACCTTAGCGTGGACACTCATGACGCTGGTGACAGCACTGACGGTAGACACTGGGATTCCAAGTTCGTTGGGTTGTTCGGTAGTGATTCCTCCAATGAGCATCATACGGACCATTTCTTTGTCGTAAGCAGCACCCTTGAGCTCTCCTAATTTCTTGATGAGTTGGGGGATGGTGGTCACGGTCTTTTGGTCAGCGGCATGGTAAGCGACAACACGGCCGTGCAGAATGACGGCGAGTTCAATTCTGAGGGGTTCAGGTTGACGTTCTTGGACTCCGATCTTGGTGAAGATTTCCTTGATTTCGTCGAAATCAATAACTCCGGTGGTCATAGACATGATTCGAGAGGCCAAAGATTTGCCGATACCTTCCATACGGATGAAGAGCTATAGATAAAGAAAAGCAAACCATTTAAATAAACCATCGACATGTGAGACATTAATTTTCATCCTATTATTTAAGCTTACAGAGAGGTATTGGGTACTGTATCCAGCAGTTTGTCCACTGAATGCGATGTAAACAGTTTTGGGGAGAACGCTGGCTCCAGATTTCTGGACAGAGATGAGGGTCTTGTGTCCGAAGTTGTATTGACGATCATGGTAGTCACTGACATAAGATCCAGAGTACTTGCCCCTAGTTTGGAATGGAACCATGACTTGGAGGGCTGATTTGGCCCACGATCCACTGGAAATACGACCAAAAATTAAATTCTGCTATTTTACTTTCCATATCATTGTATTAAACCGGATATTTACCTGTGAATCAAGCATGGACGAGTAGATCCAGCCATACCGGTGAATAGGGTTCGGACGAAATTCTTGACTTCAGAGCATTTCTCGGACCAAGAGGCGATGGCGACTTCCTGGAAGATATTTTCTTCTGGAGCAGCGAACAAAACCCATTGCAAAGCACCGTTACGGAGTTCAGAATCTTCATGTTTGTCAAAGAATACGGGCAAAAGGTTCTTTTTGAAGGCACCCATGTCTTTCTTCAACAATGGCTTAAGTCCAGAGAGAGCAGCAGATCGGATGGATCGTTCTTGGTTCTTGTCAGCGAAGATGGTCAACAATTTTTCGGCAGCTGGGAGAAGGTTGATATTACGGAGAGCAATAACAGCGGAGGTCTTCTCATCGAAGGTTGCAGAGGCTGTTGAAAACGGGATTACAAATAAGAAACTTTCCAATACTGCCTGCAATGAATGCCTTTCGTGTCATGAATATTATAATCAACTTACATTCGATTTTGTCGGCGAAATGTTTGACCCATTTGTCCAAAAGACCACTGTTTTGACATCCGGTCTTTTTGCAGGTACGTCCCAACAAAGATGCAAAAGCGAATTCAATGATACGGGCATTTGGCTTGGTGTTGCTAGGCTTGATGAGTCCTTCCAATTCCTTCAAAAGGTTTTCCGTTGGGTTACGGATATAGTTGGAAAGAGGTGCGATGATTCGTCCAATGACAATGGTTTCCTGGGTATCAGCAGCAATGTCTCGGATGAGAAGAGCAGCAGGTCCAGTTCCAGACACAACCAAAGAGTCCAAGAAGAGTTTGCTGTAAAATTCATGTCAAATATGATTAATGTATAGTTCCACAATTTAGCAAGTGACTAATTAAATTCGAACTTACTATTCAGTCTCATCTCCTCCCTTGATCTTGTTGTTGACTTCCTTAAGATGATCGTAGTCCATAGCGGAAACGAAGGGGATCAAAGAGAATGGGCTAGTCTTGTGGAATTCCTTGGTATCTGCGAAAACTTCAACGGATTCCAAAGATTGGTGCAGTTTCTTAATGTTGGCAACGAGCTGGAGAGTTAAATGAAAAATCACAGTTAGCCATTTTGTCATTCTGATTAATACATATTTGACCAAAGTAATTAATCTCTATAATTACTTGATCAGCAGCCTTGGTTTGGCCAGCAGAGTCGAGGTCGGCATCCTTGTGGTGGAAGAAGAATGGCTTGGGGCTCTTGAGGTCTTCATCCTCCTCCAAATCGTTTTCAAAGACGAATCTCAAGTCTTCGAAGTTCTTAGCGTTGGATGGTCCGGCAACGGAACCACCATCCTTGGCTTCCCTCAAGTGCAAGTTCATGTTGGAGTAGGAGTATTGGGTGTGGCCCTCAACTCCGAAGATGTTGTAGACAAGGGTGGATCCGACTTTGATGTTCTTGGCGACCAAGGTACCGCTTTGGATTTCAAGATCGTACACTCCGTAACCGGTGGAGTTGAGCACATCCTGAAGGAAATCAAAGATTATAAATAAAATAATACGTTGGGTTTAATGTTTGGAGAAAGGACCGAAGAGAGAAAGTTGTCTCAACTTACCCTGGAGTTGTCATCAGGGCAATACTGGATAGCAACTCCTACGGATTAATTAGTAATTAACATTTAATTATTCAGTCATCAATATTTATGTTTTCAGAGTGAAATTTTGGTTTGATTTTAGTTAACTAACCTGGCTTGCGGAAACGACGGGGTACATTGTTACACTTGGTGTGGGATCGGAATTTACGGACTTGGGCGTGGCTGACTTGAGAATGGTTGTTGTCATCTCCGGGAACGACGATGTAATCGGTGTGACAGTCTCCAACAACGGTTTCCTATGAATATTTGTACATTAGAATTTGTCTAGAATTTTAATTTAGGAATTTTAAGTTAATCAGCTTGAACTTAATTACTTCTTCAGTGACGAAGTTGTCGGCCTTTGAGATTTGGATCTTGGTGATATCAAGCTGAAGAGCGGTGGCAATACCCCTCTTGATGTTGTGAGCCCATTCGTCAACCTTATCGTTGAGGACGATACCCTTGGCCTAGAAATCATAAATTGTAATATTGTAGGCAAAGGCTGGAGCTGGAGAGTTTTAAATTTATAAACTATTCGTTCAAGTAAAATCTCCAAAAATTAAATAATACCATACCTTGCCGTTCTGAACTTGGACAGAGAAGGGCTCAGACAAAGGCTTGAGTTGATCGAAGGCCTTCATGTTGATCATGGGAGGGTTAGTGTAATCCATTTCTCCGTTGTAAAGTCCGAATTTGATATCGGTAAGCTTGACATTCAAAGAGTTTCCGGTATTTTGAACATGGAGATCTCCGGTGATGTTGAAGGCACTCGAGAAACCGACATAGTCCTGAGAACCAGCATCAACCCACATTCCAAAGTCGTAAATGAATTCCTTACCAGGTGCGAAGAGATTGGTGCCTACATCTCGCTTTACATAAGCAGAGCTGCTGAGCACCAGACCTACGAGTACCACAAATATTTTTTCAAATTAGTAAACCAAACAATTAAATTATTTTGACCCAAATTCTATCGAAAATAAAGTTCCCAGTCAATCTTTTTCTAATTCAATTCAAACGAAATTGGGGAATGGTAAGACATAAATATTTTCGAAAAAAATTTGTTTCACTTACTCAGTAAAATGAACCACTTCATTATGAACGTCGTTAATCGCTCGGAATGAGACAGAAGAGGAAAGCTAGCTTCAAAAACTCGAAGCTGACTGAATATTCGTGCTCCAGAAGCTGGAGTTTTGTACTGATGGCCCAAGGACTATTGGCCAAAGGTCAACTCAATCACTGGCTGGACCATGGACAGAACGCCTATAAAAATCCATAATGAAAAAATCTACTAACCAACTTATCAAACCGTTCAATGAATTGGTTCCAAGAATAACTTAACTAGCATAGTAGGGTTGCACCATCTCCACAGTTTCATGATTTAATCAATACGGATATTATGGAGAGTATATCTACCTATGCGTTTTGATTCCAAGATGCTACGTGCTTCCCTTAAGAGAGATACTCATGCCTTATCTTTTAAGATTATGTAAAAGCGTCCCCCTCAGCTCAGTTGATGACTTCACCTTTATCAGAGCGCAAATAGTCTTGCCAGGTTATATGTATGTGAGGGGCTTGATAAGAGAGATGAATTCGAACTATTGATTCATTGTAATTAAGACTTTATAACTATCAGAGGCTGGACGTTTGGAACGGAGGATTTTGGATGAGACTCAGATTCTAGAATGTTCCTTCGAAATGATGACACGTCCATCAAAGTCAACACCTGAACTGGAGATTATTTTGAGTTGTTTTCTTCATCTTGGCCTTTTACATGAGGATTTGAACCAGAAAGAGGAGATAAAAATGTATTCCAATGTTTATGGCATAATCCGGAACTATCTATGGAGAATTTAGGACTATTTATAAAGACAAACAAACGAGATTGAGTTTTTAAAATAACAAATATTTAGAGCTTAATATTAAATAGTTATGCAGATGTATACTAACGTGATTACTGTCCACTTTAAAATACCGGTATAATTTAGTCTGACCTATTGCTGAATCATTTAGTTTCCTTGCAGTAATTCATTAACCAAATGATTGAAGCCGGTCATAAGGTCAAGATAAATGCATAAATTTGTAGGTTGAAACGGACTGACGTGAGATTAGTAACATGTGTATGAAACTTTAGAAAAACAAACTCAACACATTTATGTCACTTCCTCGATTCAAAGCTCAAGGGTCTGATGCACTAGATACTAATATTACCAGCTACGATGTGTGTCCTATACATGACACGGGAAATTAAGAGTCAATCGACAATTGCGTAGCATTAAATTACCTTACAAAAATGTGCATGGAAATCAGAAATCATTAAGAATATGGAAAATGCATACGGTGCAGATTAGTTTGTTGCCATTGCTAATCAACTGAGTTCAGTTGTTGGGACATACTCGCGACTGACGTACATTAGTGATTGTCAATCTGCAACAATCTGCAGTTTCTTGAGAAATTGTGAAAATCCGTGCCCTGTATCAATGTCAAATTTTCAAAGGGCGGCTTGAATATAATAGTACATGCCTTGTGTGTGCTACTCTCATCATCTCTAAAATTATTATGAAGAGGTAGAAAATGAATAGATCCTTTTATAAATATTTGCATGGATTGGAGCATACTGAAAGGCCTATAACTTCAAATTGATCAAAACTTGGGAGTCTGAAGATTATTTATATAGTGGATAAAAATGTATGAAATCATCTCACACATAGAACTACTCATCTTTATCGACCTGTTTGCTTGTTTGCCTTTCATGGATTGGCTAAGAGTATCGAAAGTCTCACTGATAGATAAACACAGATATATGAACAGATTCTTCCTTCGTGTAAGGGACTTGCTCTTGACATTCATCGACTTTCTAGTCTATCTTTATTTCTGTGGTTGTATTTAAAACTGGAATTTAACATATGAAACGTTATAAACCCCATTCCACTCTGACGAATCGAAATCCGTTTTGTCACATACAAGAAGAATTATTGGTGAGAGTAATATTACTTACTCGTATTAAATAAAAGTTTTTTGTTCGAAATTGATTAAACAATTGGTAGTATCAATAAAAATCATTTAGCATAGATGTATGAAATATCGACAAAAAAGATGAATGAACATATCGTCAACATAATAGTATAATTGATTCTTCTACCGAGGAATTGCAGGAGGGTTTTCAGCATGATGTAGGCGTACCTTCGCACTTTCCTTTGGGCAAAGTCCAAGCCCCAATCATGGACTGTTGGGGGCATTGAGGCTTATTTGGTCCTCTCAGGTCATTTGATGGCGTCGTGTCAAAGTTTCCGCAAAGGCCGCAAGTTGTTCCCCTGAAATGAGACTTCAAAGTGATCTGCACAAAAGCTCCACCCGCATACCGAATCTCAATTCCTTCAAGGGATTTGACCGTTACTTCAGTCCCTTTCCTTCTAATGCTGCATTAAAGGTGAGGATCAAAATAATCGTAAATAGTCATGAATATATTCGCTATTTGCTTATTATTGTGTAAAAAAAATTAAATTTCAACGCTTTTTCATACACAAGGGTCTCATATCTGTTAACTCCAGAATCATCGAATGCAATTTTCTTCGAATTAATTGAGACTTCCCTACCAGATATCAATATTTCTTTGTCCATTATGGAGATTTTAATTTCCTGAAAGGACACCAAGATATTTTGTCTTTGTGACATAATCAATTCAAGAGTCTTCGGAATTTCTGGCTAATTACCAGCCCATGATAAACTTACGATTCCTGAAGCAGTCTGTACTGCTAAAACTGAGTACACGAGGGAACCCCCGCAATTTGCACTTATGAGCGTTTCACATTCTGTGAGTTTTCCTTCATATTTCAGGTTATCAAAGGTAAGCACTAATCCTGGGGTCACAGTGCAGGAACCTGCAGAAAATTAATTAGTACTATATGAATGTCTTGCAATAAAACCTGTCAAATTCATATCTGCATAGCAGAAGCGATAGTCATCGTTGCATTTTTCAGATAATTGACAGATAACACGAACCTAGAAAGCCAGTTTTGAAGAGAAATTGTGTCAAATATGTAAATCTACTTGGAGCCGGCTGCAATTGAACTAGTTCTGGTAAAAGATTTAGATCAATGTCATGAAAGTGTTGTTCTTGTCCTGAGGGCCCGATGAAATGCAAATCCATGGTGGGATCGTTTTTCCTCAAATTTGCATCAATTTCAATCTCTCCTTCATAATACTTCGCATCAGATGGGGTCAGATTGTGAGTATGGTCGTCCTTATGCCTGTGAACTTTGTCTTCCTCTGGGTCAACAATATATGGCGATAAGAGACTTTCAAGGAAATTGGCAGGGCGAGTCCATCGTTTTTGTACATCTGCTGCAACCTACAAATTCACAAATCTTGGAATTACTCTTACATCAATAACATTCATGAATACTATCTCCCATACTCACAAAAATATCAACAGGTCTTATCAATTTTACTGACTTAAGTTCACGTAAGTCTGGACTTAATATCTTTATCCCTAATCCTAAACGGGGAATTACAAGTTAATTTCAAAATGAATCAACAAGTAATCTATTAACACTTTTAAATGGCTGAGTATTTTGCAAACTGCGTTTTTGGCAATTAGTAGGTCGGGCTTAAAATTTTGGACTACTTACTTTGTATGACATTGTGAAGTTCATCTTTCGTAATCCAGTCTGATCCATAACGACCTGAGTAGCCAAAATATATTTAAATCTCTTTTTTCAACTCATCTCTTCAGTTTTCTTATCTTAAGGTAACTCAAACCTGTAAACACTCTTTGGTTGGTGGAATCAGATTTTTTGGCCAAAATCCACTTTTTCTCTCTAGATCACATAATAAATACGGTACAGACATAGGCTGAATACTATGAACTTCTTCCAATTGTTCTGGAGAACGTCCAGCAGCTACATTTAGACGGATATCAACGTGGTTATCAGCACACTTAATCGACTTGACATTTGGCGTCACAGCTCCTTTGGGGACCTTTCCTAATTGGATTCTAATTGTTTGATTTATCGATGGCTCGTTGTCACCCTCAAACCCTAATGGGTCACTTTGGGGTGGAGAAACGTGATAATTAATGTCGAAACATGCCACACCATCGTAGTCTAAGTCATCACCGCTTATCGTTCCCTTTAGCATAATTGTCCGGTGACCCTGCGTTTCTGGTCCATCTGTAAGGTGCACTGCGACTTCTTTCGTTGAAGGGTTAGAGCCGGTGTAATTAAACATCAGAGTACCATCCAAATTAATGGAGATGCTTTCAGTTTCAGACGCCATCAGGTTGGAATTTTCTGCTGAGATTGAACCTTGTATCTTCATAATAAATAATATGATGATTGGTCCTATTAAGAAGTTCAAATCGCTGTGTATATAAACTTTAGATATAATGTTTACCCGTTCCAGTATTTTAGAGGCATTTGGATGATTCTGTCCAATATAAACTTTGAATCCACAAGGTTCTGGGTTGGGCCAATAGAAAAAATACTGCTTTAAATGTTGAAGTCGAAGAATTAACTTGGATAAAGTAGAATCGAACAATCTACATTATTGATTATGATAATTTAGTGTTTAAAAAATTAGTTAAACTAAATGAATAGATACTACATTGATATGAGTCAATATATATATACCCTGTATTCTTTCCATTTTCACTAAATAGATGTTTCAATGTTTTGAGAATCTGGACTGTAGATACGTCCCTTTCGCACATGAACTGTTTGATACCCCCCTGCAAACCTTTGACGAAACTTGGTAGTGAAATCACGCTATCCTGGCGAAAAATCAATTACGTATACCTTTGTCAATGATATACGAAATCCTTAATAAATAATTTCCATCACCGCCAAGTACTTAAAGCTTACTGATTTAGCAACCCCTTGTCCTTTTGAGACAAAGGTAACACTTCCACACGACTGGCACGATTGTTGAAGAAGTTCGAGATGGTTATCTCTGCTGGGGTATTCGCTTTGTACAGAAGTGACTGCTGTGGCATGGGACTGAATAATCGATGGGTTCTCCACTGTGTTTGGATATAAAATAATATCTCATTTTAAATACTAACAGAATTGGACAACGAATCGAAAATTTAACTTACACGACGGAGGGTACACGGTAAAGTCTAGTTTCATTTTCTCAAGCCTTCCAGTCACTGAAAAGTGACGGGGTAGCCGAAGCCTTAAAGTCCTCGACAATGATGCACTATGTGTGGTTCCAATAGCTGGGACGTGGTTGGAGATTACCGTTTTGGCGAATATGTTACTTCTGGAAAGTTAGAACATAAATTAATTAATATTTTTTAAATGCTGATTAACAAGGTGGCTAGATCTCAAATCATTAAACTTTTTCATATTACTGAAGTTCTGAATCCGTTTCGAATGAATAACCCGTCCCTTTGACCTCCGAAGCAGTTTTAGCATAAACCTTGGCCATGACCACTCCATTAGTGAGTATCGAGATTGGAACACCAGCCTCCAAAGGTTGTTGATATAAAACTTCCCCCACCAAGAAAGACCTTTCCCATGAGATGCTTAATAATTTCTTCAATTCCTTAATTTTCTGCACCACTACAGGCACACGTAAATTAGATTATTATTATGAAGGCTAAGGGTATAGACTGAGTTCATGATTCGAAATAGAATTTCATAGCAAGCTTTACGTTTTCCGAAATCTGGGCCCACTGTATCTTGATCGTGAGCATAATAAAACACAGCTCTGTCCATGTATAGCAATGTTACTTCAAGTTTCCAAGGGCTTTTGTCCAACTTCTGGGCTTTGACGTTGGTCAGCATGCTCAATATCTTGTACACACTGGGTGCATCCAATGCATCAGCGGGGTTTTTACCACTTCTATCGAGTATTTTTTCTATCCCCTGTGTCCTAATAAATAGCTGGATGAAATGAATTACATTGATTTAAATTAGTTCACGAAACCCAGTCAAGCGCTTATCGATACGGCATAGCTTACTCCAATAGGTGAGCTGGAAAATCCGGCAATGTAATCCGAAGCTCCGATGTAGACTGAGACTGGTAATCCTGCCTTACCAGATCTCTGAACAGTCGCATAATTCGATTGCCCGAATCCAGTTCCCTCATCAAAGTACTCGATTCCATATGAGGTTGTTCTCGTAGAGTCAACATCACCAGGGGGAAGATACTTCAAGATTGTTTGCGCATAAGAGCTCCTACAGTTTTGAAACAATTTGAGATCAAATAGAAATTTAATCCTTTTGTACATGAAGCTCTAAGTGTTTTGAAAGCGTACATTCTGCTGCAAGGGCTTTTTGATTTCGACATGAGTATCAGAGTGGACTTGACAATATTAACTGTCTGAGAGCATGTTTCAGACCACATGAAATACGCAATTTTGTGGAGTATCCTCTCATCTGGATTAGATATCATTAGAAGTTGGAAGACGGCAGGACGAATCTCACATGATTCCTTTCGATTGAAGAAAATCTGGAGCAATGCCGTATAAGTAGATTTGTCCTCTCTGAAGAGCAACGGTCGTATGGCCCATATCGCCTGAACACGTACGGAGCTGCTGAAATTCGATTTCCCAAGGGCAACGTCCAAAACTTTATCAAGGG
This sequence comes from Agrenia bidenticulata, assembly GCA_034694785.1. Lineage (NCBI taxonomy): Eukaryota > Metazoa > Arthropoda > Collembola > Entomobryomorpha > Isotomidae > Agrenia > Agrenia bidenticulata. The sequence continues at coordinate 44,395 of JAQFYM010000199.1, read as the reverse complement.
CCTTTCCCACTTTAAGGTTCCTTAAGCCCAGAATTGCTGCACTCTGCTCCTCAAAATTTGTCGCCCCTGAATCATTCATTTTAGTAAGCGCATTTGGTAAGCCATATGTTCTCAATAATGTTCATTAATTCATAAGAGATTATCAAAACCTACTAGAGAGTTGTGTTTCAAAGTAATTGATGTATTTATCAAGAATTCCAGATGAAGTACAAAGGTTCTTTTCACAGCATCTGGATACGAGGGTGGCTGTCGAGAATTCAATCATGCGTTTCATCATCTTACTCATCTGAGGCTTCTTTAGTAGGTCGAAAATGGACTGGAAAATATATGAATATTTCTCAAGTTAAAATAAAATATTTTAACCAACTAGAGGTAATTAATTAAGAATGAAAGCTTTACCTCAAGTTCTTTTATAAGGGCCTCAGAAGGGTTTCGAATGTAAGGTATTATCGGTAGTATGCGCCTCAGCATTGATGAATCATCACTTTCTAACAAAATATCCCGAAGGACAAGACTTGAGCCAGAAGTTCCAGCCATTAGTAGTCCATCCACAAGCAATTGCCTTGAAAATACATCAAATTCCTTGTCAATTTTAAATGACTAAAGTTTAAGTAGTTCGCTGCATGTGCTTCATATTTCAAGATTGCATACAGTTCGGTGACTTTCCTCTTGTTTTCCTGAGGTCCCACTGCATAGCTTGTATACAATTGCTTAAGAGAATCATAATTCATTCCTGATAAAATTCTACTAATGGCTAAAGGAGAATTAGAATGAAATTCATTGAGATTTTCAAACGTGGTTGAAGAGTCTAAGGAATCTGCAACTTTTTCAAGGGTCTCATGGGCCTAAAAAATGTAAGGGGATAAGTATATTGAGAAATTACATTAGATTTTATGTAAAATTAGTTTAGCCTTTAGTATTTAATTTACCAATATAGCTAGTTTCTCTAAAGACTCGGGATCTACATCAGTAGTTGTCTGATGGAAGTAGGAAGGTTCTACCGATTTCAAATCCGGTGTTTCCTCATCAGGATCTTGATAATCACTTTGCTCAAAAACGTAGGTGAGATCTTCGTGGCTTTCTTCGTTTTCTGGAGGCCCAATTGGAGTTGACATTACTTTGACTTCATCTAGTGCAAGAGTTAAGCTGAAATTCGAATAAAATATGTAGTTTATACAATCATACAATCATGTCAATTTCTGTACTTCAAAATAATGCCTTTGATGCTACTTACTTGTACCATGAGTACAAATACTGACCAGATGTGGTGAAAGGCCAGTATAGAATTGCTGATAAAACCGTAAGGCGATTCAGTGTTGGTTTTTTGTCACTTAACAATATGTCATACACGGCATAGGATGTTGAGTTTAAAATATCCTGAATGTTTTTACAATTAGTTATATATAATAATAGGTAATTTCAAAAGAAGCTGACAGAAATATATTTGTCAACGAAACGTACCCGGTTTTTTTCATTAGAGCAAGGATAGTAGGGTTTATTCCCATATCTGGTCCTGGTCGGAATATCAGTACAATCACTAGGGACCACAAATTCATTTGGATTTCCGAAAACTCAATTTTCGTACTGATTTTATAGTATGAAACATTTTTATAAACCCTTACGCGTGGTTCCGAAACTTTCCAATCCTTGCATACTCTGTTTTTGTTGCTGCAGGCGGTGTGATCTCATACAGCGTGGGACATTCCCCCATTGTTGTCAACTTAAAAATTTAATTTATGACAAATTTTTCCTACTTTTATTAACTGGAAAAAAATTTGGAAGAAATATCAAATTGCGTAAGTACTAACCTCGACATCCTTGAATATTTGGACGTTGTCAAAACCAGTCGTCAAATTCATTTGGAGATACGTAGCCAGTCCTCGTTTTATGTTCGATGCAAACTCAGGCTCTTGGTCGTTCATTATCAGAGTCTTGAACTAAAGTACAAGTGATAATTATGAATGTGTGATAAATATCATCGATGGCAATTTAAATCGGTTTTAGAATTTTCAGATTACCTTTCCATCTGGAGTGAGGACGATCTGGAATGGTTCTTGTAAAGGCTTCAGCCCTTCATGATTGAAATAATCGAACTCAGTGGGCGGAAAGTAACTCCATTTACCATTATACAGCCCTATCATTACGTCATCAAGCTACAGATTCAAATCAAGGTTACCCTTTGTCTTCTAATTCTAATTGCAAATCCTATTAATTGATAAAAAATTGTATACAAATACAAGCATAAATCATACTTTGAGGTGAAACGTTTGTGAACTAATTCCTTGTATTTTCAGGGCCCCTCTCAGGCGGTAGCTAGATGCATGGGCCACTGGCACTTCGGTACCTGTTGTGAATAGCCCTTGATACTGATAAACGTACTCTTTCCCTGTCTCGAAAAGTTCCACAGCATTTGCTCCATGATTTAGAGCTAGGAGAACTATAAGGACCGAAATTAAAGCTAAATATTTATTTTTGAAATAAGGTACGACTAGTAAACGTAAATATTAATCCATTGTTTACCAATTGTTAAGGGTATGATTTTCAAGTCCATTTTGCTCCTAAGTTGCCCTCAACAGCATGGACAAAAGGTTGATGACTAGCAATTGGAGTAGCGTCAAAACACTTGTAGTAGACGGTGGAATCTTCACAAAGTGGTATTTGTATGTGGACCTTTTCAAATGGTCGACTGGAAATTTTTTTGTTGTCTATCGAGCTTGGTTCCAAGCGAAAAACTTTAAATGCAAAGTCGAACTGTGTTTTAAGAATTTTTATGGTGAATCCTTTATATGAATCATTGCAAGAAGGAACCGAAAGACTGACAAAGTGTTAAAATTCCATAGCTTATTCAAATGCATTTCCTATCATCTACACATAAGAGCCCTCCCCTACGCTATATGCTCAAAACTTTCTGTAGAGATTATCCCAAGTGAAAGTTCATCCTGTGATTAAGATATAATATAAGCAAGTAGCATTTTCCTTAAGGAACGAGAGGACGATGACTTGAAATACTGCATTGAAAACCAGCCAAGGCGATAGAAAGATCAATGAAATTGAACATGAAAAAGCAGTGGAAGCTAGCTCTTCTGAATTCTTATCAAATGTGACAGGTTGTTTGAACTGGAACTGGACAGCTCCTCTCTCTCTCTCTCTCTTCTTTCATTTAAAATAAATCTTATCTTTTATTATGTGCAATAAAAACTGTTTGAGAAAGAGATCTCAGCAAGTTATCTCCACCTGGGTTTCCTAAAGGTCACATTGACTATTTCCAGAGAAGAGTCAATCTATTAGATTCAAGCTGAAAGGCATCTTTAATAACTTTCTGGTCAACTGAAATTTTATGTTACAGTTACAAGTTACAGCACTCTCGCTTCATTCCTTCTTGGTGTTCATAACACAAATCAAGGACAAAAAATATTCAGAGAACTTCTTACCATTAAACATAATTTACAAATCGGGATGAACAATTTTACTGCAATTCTTTACCATCCCTGCATCTTCGAATCAATTAGTTGCAGTTGGGTTTAATGTTCAGTAATGCAAAAAAATATCATTTTAATCGTATCGATTATTTGTCGATCGGTTCGTGTATTTATTGCTTATAATATTTTACTCATTAGTTTAGATTATGCGGATCTATACGGTGACGAATCTAGCACATCGATTAGAAAATCAGAATATAAGTTCATACGAGCGTTCATGATTAAATTCTAAATACAACTAAAGCGAAAAGTTTATATTTTGATTCTACGGTATCACTACTAATATGAACAGACAATACATAAAAATGTATACAGACTTCATTCAAAAAATGCTGAGGTATATCACCTTACTCAATCTATAACTACGGACAGCTACAAAATAAGAATCGGTCATTGTTCCAATAATTTAGTTTCACAAACAAGACTGACCCGTTTCATTATAGTTTGATGGCAATTACTTTGATGGAACATTTGCATTTTCTTTCAGTCGATTGGTTCTCTTTAATGATAATATGATTAGATAGTCCATTTTTCAGACCAATAATTCGTTATGATAACTAGTTTCCGGCGTTAAATACCACCCCACACATACGGACCGGGGGTTTGAATAAATATAGAGGCTGTGTAGATGAACTGAATCCGATCAGTGTTAAATCTTTGGAGTTGAACTCAATGGATTTTAGCACTCATAAACACCAAGTTTGAAAGCAAATAGTTAAAGTTAGGTAGTAATATTTACGTCATTGTAAATAATTACAATCAATCAGCATACAATTTAATTATATTAGAAATTAAGTTAATATGCAACCAACGGGGTTGTTTTTCTTCTACAGTCAATATAGTCCATAGCATATGTGTGAACTTATGTTCCGATCTACAATTGTTATCAACATGCTGAACATTTTTCTTCATTTGACAAAATCAATATCATGAAAAGATGTATGCCATTAGTCCTTTCCGTAATATTATTTAGTCTGATGCCTAATCTTCCGCACCACTTATACGGTATCCCATGTTCATTAAAATTACTTCGAATGGATTTGATTTCATACGTTTTTGATTTTCATATGCGGCTTCATTGACGTCCTTTACGACCCGATCGTTCACGAATCCCTCCTAACAACAATAAGTCTTTACAATTAAACTAGTCGGGACTACAAGAATAATGGATGGACTCACCTCAGGCATCGGAGTCCATAATCTCACAACTGATTCGATTCCGCTAGTGGCTAACATACAGGTACTGGGGTGTGGTTGAAGACAATTCACAATCGATTCATCTCCTTTGATAATTTTGACAATATTAGTAGTTTTGCGGTCCCATATGAAAAAGCTACCATCGTCTGAGCCAGCAACAATATAACCACCAAAGAAGTTCGCTTCTTTAATATCTGTGGTCGTATTGCAATGACCGCAATATCTTTCGCTAAAGTCAATCGCTTTATTTCGCAATAATACTTCATGTGTATAAAAATCTGGTTTCTTGGAACCGTTAGTTTTTGGAGCATTTGCTTCAACGACTGGAGATGAAGAATTTGAATCTGATGACTGTGTCGGGTTAGAGTCTGTAACGAACAATAATTCATTATCTGCGGAGCTATCGTCATCCTCGTCAACATTTGAGCTATCATCGACATGAAGTCCATCTCCATCCCCTGGAGTTCTTCGGAAACGAAGAAAATAGTCACCACTTCTTCTAAAAAAAGTAGCTGCCGTGTTTTGTGATCCAGGTGAATTGGAACTTGAGGTTGAAGGTGAGTCGACTTTGCTGACGTTAGCTTTCTTTTCAGCATTCTTTAAAGCTAACTGAGCCGCCGCATTTGCCTCTGCAGTTAATGCACGGGAGAGATCTTCCTCAAATGATTTAGATATTACTCCTTTCAAATGAGGAAATCGGTGTTTAAATTGAATGAGACAAGCCGAGGCTGCAGAGAATCGATTCAGTTCAAAGAGACATCTGCTCAGACTGAACATGAAAATGATGAAATTGATAAATAATGTGGCATGTGAAATTTTGATGCTAAGTAATTTGTACTTCAATCAATACCTTAGCAAGGCCTTAAAATGCTCTGGATCCAGGAAAATTGCAACGTGGCAATCCCTCAACGCGGCATAAAAATCGCCTCGCCAACGCCTTTTTAACAAAGCAGCAGCTCGGTTCCCAAAAAGAATAGGGGATTGTGGACAAAGCTTCAAAGCTTCATTATAAAAATTAACAGCCGTGGCATACTTCCCTGCTTTGAATGCCTCATTGCCCTAAAAATTGTGAATTATACACAACACATGGTGTAAAATTAATTACAATAACATAGTTCTGAACACAAATTACGGCAAATTTACCTTTCCCTTGATAGCATCCACTGATTCAGGAAGTATCACTTTTTCTTTCGGTTTATTCATAGGCCGCATTCCACTGAATATTTTAAAATCTCCAGGAACAGGGTTAAAAATTTCTGTCCCATTTTTGTAACCATTACTCTGTTCAGTTGTATCATCATACTCAACATCGGCTGCAAATATTGAATAAAAATTTGTGCTTGTTTTTCTTGCAGACTGTGGCTGCGCTTTACAAATATTGATAGACAGAATCAGAATAACAAAATCTATTACAGCAAGTGGAAGAAGAAGTAGTAGAGAAGCACTTTGTGTCCATTTTTGCAACACCAACCACTGGGAATAAATAAATCTGCTCTCCACCAAGATTTACAAGAAGCTCCGTGCCGTCTGGACTGAATGTAAGATATGTAGCAGCCAATGACCGGTACCTCTTCTTGTATTCGGTAATTTTAGATGGCAAGTGTCCTGTAATATTTTATATGATCATAGAAATGTTCGTAAATTAAAATAATTTCATGTAGAATTTAATAATTGTACCAGGAACAAAATACTGCACTGCTCCCGCTCCTATTTTCCATTCCAATGATGGTCCTTCCGCATCAACAATCTTAATCATTCTCCTATCATAAATTCGAACAAAGGGATCGTTAGCCCCTACGGCAATATGGTCAGTGCGTACAGGATTAATTGCAAGGCACTTGGCCTCCGCCTTTCCTCCAATATATTTCCTAAGATCGATTAAAACATTTCTATTCTTCTTAACATCAGAAGTTGGACATGTATGTGCGGTTCGAAGATCGTGTTGGATAATCACTCCGTCTTCACCTGCACTCCAGAATAAATTCGGTGAAACAGAGTCGGCGACACACCGTTTCACACGATTCGTATGGCAAGTGCAAATTCCAATGATATCTTTCGCTACAGTATCATGAATTCGTACCGAATTATCCGCAGCACCGGTAACAAGAGTTCGATTTCCAGAATTTGGTAAGAACTTAACCGTGAACACATTTCCATGATGTCCTTGTGAAGTATTAAAAATAAATGATTTCAAATTATGTTTCAAAAATTATTTTATGGAATGAACAAAAAATAGTTGAATTACCAGTTGCAATACTTGTTAGTTGCTTCTTTTTGAATGGGTCCCAGAGACAAACATGCACATCATCTGAACCGGATGCCAGTATTCTACAACCGAAATCAATGAATGCATTACAAGGAATCGTATAATTGTAACATTTTCAACTTTACAATTCAAGAACAATAGTAACAATACATACTTTCCATCTTCACTCCATTCCAAGCAGTTAACACACCCTGTGTGTCCATCCAATTCTCCATAAAGTCCCAGGCGTTTGATGAATCCTGGCGAAGTCATGTACTTTTTCTGAAGCACTTCAGCATACCGAACCTTAAGATTTTCAAAACAGTTCTTTAATCTCATAAATAATAGTAGAATTTTTAAACCTATGCAGATTGTGTGCTGGAAATTCCATTTTCCATGCTCTCAGGAAACAATAGCTACTTTATGGAGAAAGTCATATTCGGGCTTTTACTGTGATTCGAATTTTTGTAAATCTGGAAGATTGGATACCTCTTATCTATTAATAATGATGATCTAAGATCTACCTTTGTGACCTCAAAATAGTCAAAATTATATTGCAAATAATTTCCAGCAACACATCATCAAAAATGTAAATGCCACAACTGCTACTGCACATTAGAATTACTTACATCCAATTCCCGAAGCCCTTGAAGCTTGGCGAAATTTTCGAATTTACTCAGCTTCATTGTCCTGTGTAAAATTAATCTTGCTCGGATTTAATTTATCTGCACCAGAAGAAAATGGATTTGATCTGGAACATTAATTTGGCAATGTTGAATTTTAACATTTTAACATCATCAATCCAAAAATCCAAACTTGTTTTCGTCCAAACTGCAAATCAAGAATCCAAGATTGAAGGAGAGCTATTGTATTTTATAAATGTTAAATACATAATGTAAAAGTAAAACATTTAAATTGAGGCAATTAATTTATGATCTGTCCAGTCCATACGTATTATAATAGGGATTTGCAAGCGATGGGTTGTGGATAACGAAATAGTTTCAATTTTATTTGAAACACCTAAACAATCAATGTTGATTGTTGTTGATTTGTATCAAGCTATTACATAACACAATAACACATGACGTTAAGCTTGAGGTTCCATGGTTCCACCACTTACTTATCTTACTTCCACCACTTCCACCTGAAAATGTGTCAGTCAGTGGACACCACATACAAAGGTAAATAAAATCAGCTTTTGCACATGCGGTAGCACCAGATTAAAGTTTTAAATGGACCCTAAATTAGTATAAATGCAAATGTCTCCTACTTTGAAAGTAATGCTTAGTTTTAAACTTTAAAAACAACCCATACAAAGCTAATGTTGATTCTAATTCATTTTTAATATTTTATATTTTATATTCTCTTACGGAATCAAATTTTTTCTGTATAAATCAATATAACGGTTTCCCTATATTTTTATTTATTTATTTATTGGTACATGTGACACCCACCGCACGTGTGCCTAGTGGTCATTACGTCACAGGAGTATATAAAGTAATATATTATGACCCAAGTAATTTATTTGAAGTCTAACTTCAAACTCATCAATACACCTGCAAAATTTCCAAACAAAAAAGATTTTACTGATGGACAAATGGTCATAGTTATTTATTATGCCCTAGTTCGGGCTAGAAAGCAGATCTATCAAAAAATCTAGCTCAAATTCTAGGCCTTGATAACAAACTTTTGTGAATCAAACAAAAAATGAGATGTATGTTTTCAAATCCCATCAGCCGCTACCTTATTACTGATTGAGAAATGTGTGTATTTTCCCTTTCCTTGTTCTGTGTTCTAACAGAACTTCTAACAGAAGAAAGAGGGACATGGATACTGTTTTATAATCACTCAAATCACTGCCCACAGCACAGAGACTAGAAAGTGGCTCAATCCCTCAGTGGTTAATTCAATCCAATTTAGTGCGGGAACTATTATATGAGATCCTATTTGAAATATGCCCGCAGTAAAAACTGAAATAAAAGTTGAAACTTTTGAAATTACCGAAAACGTATATTATTGAAATTATTCAACGTCTCGATTTTGAATTGTCAAATGTGTAATTTCTCCGTGGTTTGAAACTGAACTCGGGCAGACTGGGGCAGCATCAATTCGGTGACCACGCCTAGGGGACAAAATCGGCAATAGAAATTTCCATCATCAATATGTCCTTGATTAGTTATGTTTTATAGTATCTACAAACATACACGCAAAAAACAAACAAAAATTTAAAAACTGTCCAGTGACGCAAAAACAACAATCCATAATCAGATACACATGCATGAATGGACACACCGTATATAGCTAAATTTAATCCGTTTGGATAGAACTTGTGGATGCATCGATATTCCAAGCGTCAGCGTATTCACTACGAAGACGAAGACTGTCCTCTTGCGTGGAACTTTGAGCAAGAAACGACCGCAGTAGAACTATTGTCATCTGAGGGTTTTGTCACGACTGTAATCTCAACGAATTCTGGGGAGATTATAATGACAGAAAACGAAACTACTATTCCGTTCTTTGGAATCCAAAATGATTGGCCAGAAGCGTTGAGGTAAGTTTTAGCGTTGCTTAAATTTTTTTTCGTCGGACAGTCATTTTGCATTAAGTACTACTTGAAAATATTGCTACTACTATGTCAGTAAATAGAGATTAGTTAATATTGAAACAATTTAATATTTCGTATTTAATTTCGTTTCCAGCAAGCGAGGAGGTACTTGCTGGGTCAGTGTCAGATTGGGTGGACAAGGTTCGTGCATTCAAGTGCAATAGAATATTTATTTTTGGATTATTTTATATTCATGAAATATTCAATTGTTTCAACTGCAATGATTTTTTTTAGAGAAATCTACGCACGGTGAGCTCCGGCGTGTTTCCTCATCTGAAGAGCCTACGGAAATATCAGGAAATGAGAAATTCTCAGTGATTAAGGATCTTACTAAAAGTAGATGTCTTACAGTAAAGGACAGTGACTCTCAATATCAGTGTAGCTTCATAGCTCCAGCAGCAGAGTTTAGTGAAATACATAAGTCCAGTGTAAGTAGAGTCGATTCATACGATTTTAATGAGTAGTACATTTACGATCGAAGTATATAAAATTAAATAGATTTACAATGTCTGAATTCCATGACAGGTTATTTCTCTGGACGTTACCGAGGGTGGACTGGGAGTTTCGGTTTGCAAAAATAATCAATTGAAGATCTGGGAAACTGATACGGGAATTGTTCGGGTAATTACTAACGAGTTAATTTAACTTTAATTTTTTAGATGAAAACCTATTACATTATTACAATATGAGTTTTTTGCAGAGAACTTTGCAAGGACACGTGATTGATGCTTACACGTGCAGATTTTTCCCATCTGGTGTAGTAATTCTCTCTGGAGGAACTGATTGTTGTGTCAAGATATGGTCAGCTGAAACTGGTGATTGTCCTGTTACCTTGTGCGGTCACAAAGGTGCAATTCAAGATACTTGTATTGTTGAAAGGGGAAGGAACGTTATTTCTGTATCCAAGTATGTTACAAATTGCAGAAACCTGATACTTCATAGACAATTTGAATTCTCAGTAATATTAATTGGTCAATTTCATGGAATGGCTAGGGATGGGACTGCAAAACTATGGGATTGTGGAGAATCAAAATGCATTAGTACACTTATATCTTGTGAAGTTGTAATAAATTCTTGCTGCCTTATGTCTCCGACTCAGTTCAACTTGGGAACTCCTATTCCTAATTTGAGTAAGCAGTTCAAATAAAATAATAGCACAGTCCTAAACAGTGGACGGCTTTAACTGAAGTGTCAAAAGTCCAATGACTTCTTAAAACCCTTCGTGTTTTTATATTGCAGGTGAAAGGGAGATATTAACGACAGGGAAACTATTAATCTTGGCCCGTGAAGATGCCAAAGTCACTGGAGTTAGTGTGGCTTCAAGAAAGGAATTGTTTACGTGCAGTCTTCCTTCACCTGTGAACCGTGTTATCCAAATAGGTCCGAATTCATTTAGCGCAGGATGTCAAGGGGGAGAAATAGCGATATTCGATTTAAGAAATCTTTCAAATCCTCAAATAATCCTTCCATCGACAAAAACTCCGATCTTGGACATGATGATTCATCCAAGATCACATACAGTTAGGGCTGTTTTGGGAGAAAACGTCAACTGTTTTTGGGCGAGTAAGTCCGACGGAACTTGTGTTTTAATAAATCCAAATGAAGGAATATCCCACAAAAAACTTGCACAGCTTACAGGGCCTGATTCTAATTCTATTTATCAAATTAAAAGTGATTTAGATTATATCTATACGGCTTGTAGAGATGGAATTGTTCGAAAATATTCTGTGAATATCATCAATAAAATGTTGCAGTAGCTAGCAATTTAACTTAATGTAATATTAAGTAGTGCTAATTATCAAGTTGTGGTCATATTAAGAAATTGTCACTTACAAATGCAGAAGTTTTTATAAGAATTTCCAAATGTATTTGTTTATAAACACAATTTAGTATTGAGATACATTTTACATATTGCATTGATTCTATCATAACAATGAGTCATATTTTTCGAAACCTAACCAATAGAGTTTTAAAAACTTAAAATTCGACGGGTATTTGTGTTTAAAATATTTAAAATTTTGTGCCTCAAATGTTACTGTTCCGGAATAACAGAAAGATAATGAGCATAAGAGTATGAGGAATTTTATCAATTTAGCCGGTGGGATCTTCTCAAGTTAAAAGAAGATGTAATTTTCGCATGGAATGTAAATAAATGTCTGTGTCAAAGTTTAAAATTTCCAACTATCGGATGACATGTAGTGGAACCGTCATATTTTTTCCGATGCGCTGAAGTAGCTCCTCTCCTACGGAAGTGCTTACTTCTTTCCAGGTGTACTTGTCAATTATAACAACCTATAAAGTTTAATAATGGAAGGCGTAACTTACTAAATACTTTTATATGTTTTAATAGTATGAAATCTCTAAAATGCTCGTACCTCTTCTAACGGTTCGCGAATAGACACTAGCACATTCAAGCACATACCGTCGTGCTGTCCTGCTGGCGTACCTAGCCCATTTAATGAATTATGATGAATTATGATACATATATACATATGAAATTTAAAAAATACCATTATACTCCACATTTAAAATCCCGTTCGGTCGATGCTGTGGGAGATCTGCCCCGAAGATTTCCTAATAAGGAATGGGAGTAAATCGATTGTTTATTGATTTAAAGTTGGTAATCACATATTTCTAATTACATTCATGTATTTTCTCAGAGTTGAATGTAAGCTCTTCTGAGGATGAATCTCGCATAAAGGAAGGTGACAATGGTTTCGTTCCCCCACAAGAACGGAAACCTTATTACTGCACGTATGAATTATTTCAATTATTAGTAATTTCATGTAAATTTATTTTAATGCCTTTGATTATAGGTAGAAATCTCTTACTTGGACTTCTTCCGTACAACAATGGTAATCCGCATGTAAAGTTTAGTATGGCTCACTATGGAAGGCATCATTTTGGCATGCCATGGTTCATCTCGGTTAAGATGGTATTCCAATCCTATGGATAAGTCATATATATTTTCATAGTTTTAAATAAATGCTCGATTAAAAAAATCTTTAGTGCTTTAATATTTTTTAAAAGAGAAGAAATTAACCTTTCTCAATCAAAGGCAGAATATCCTTGGCTCGGAGAGGAACTTCTGTGACATCTCGAATCCAGCGTGCTTGAAGTGATTCGCTGTCAGCCTCTCCAGTTGTCTTTAGTCTTCCACCTTCAATATTATTACAAAGTCAGAATTAAATAGTTTTTTTCTCTATAAATGTGCAGAGCATAACACTTACCAATGACATTCCCAGTCATAACGAACCGAAACCAAATTCCTGCCGCAGATTCAACCATGAGCAAAGTTGTTGGCTCCATGTCAAGTCCCGTTTCTTCTAACACCTCTCTTTTAACGGCATCCTTTAATTTTTACATTTACATTTTTACAAATTATTTCAATAATTTATATGAAATATGAAATGTAGTCGATTGATCACCTGGATAGTTTCGCCAGGCTCCATACGGCCCGCGGGTAAGTACCACTGCCCTGAGCAAGATGGTTTGGCTTCTTGCATTAGAAGAACCTCATTTTCTTCGTTTACCAATACAGCGGCGACAATATACGTGACCGTTTTTTTCGTTACTGGGACAAAGTCGGTGGGCCCTGAGGAGTTCACTCCTTTAGATGCTGAATTGTAGTTTTCATAATTAGAGATTGACATTTATTTTAATTATATTTCAGTGTCACATACCCAAGGCTTCATTTTGATCTGAGAGGTTAAAGTCACAAAATATATTCTCGTTCTGGATACCTCCTCCATTCAATAGGTTCTTTATTTGGGGTTCAATCTGATCCATTTTGAATTTTGTCTGAATTTGAGATTACACTGCCAGGCCAGTTCTACAAATATTTTGATCTCACTCAAAGCTCTGAATTTTTCAGTTGCTTTATCGTACCTCACATTTATTGTTTTGTTAACTACAGCAACTAAATTAAATATGCAGCCAATGTCCAATGAGTAAAGTCCCACTTGAATCAATTAGATAACCGTCGAATCCCTTGTATCACAGCACAAGAAGAATATTTGTACTTTCGTCCACTGTGGTCACTTTTCTATAATTCCTTTTTCGATGTCGTTTCCAACTTCTGATCTTTAATGGACTCGCCCATATGGATTTTTTGACCTATTCACATTTAAAAAATTACTTTAAAGAGAGTATAGTGGTCCATATGAGGCACAAAATACCGATTAGATATTTCAACCGAATAACAAAGACTTAATTTACCTTAAGCACACCTCATTGTTCACTAAACAACTGGGTAATGAGAACATTTTCTCAAAGAAGCAATTGCTGTGACAAGCCGTAAGGAGAGACGTTGACCACGGGCCACTTGCTATCTCCTACAGATGCTGACCACACAATAACCACTGTTTGGATTTGCAGAAGCAGTCTACCAGTACCGACGACCCACTCTGACAATGCAGATTCTTTCCTGTGTGTATGGAAGTAGAAGAATATTTTGACCGATTTAATGAATGGAAAGACGATTGAGGTAGAAGATTGTAGAATATTTTGTATGAGAAGACATAAGGGGATGAATGCGGAACCGATTTGACACGACACAGAAGAACCAACGAGACAGCTATTTTGCCCTCCGGCTCGCCTCACCTGTAATTTAACAAACAATAATAACTTGTCTCACTATTACGTATATTACATGCCAAGCAAATTCATAACTTCATACTCCTATGAGATTGTGCAGGTGGATGTGTATAAACAATCCCTTGAATCAATGAGGATTGAATTTAAATTCTGAAAAGAATGCCACTATCGACTATCTCTCTCTCTCCCTTTCTTGAAGATTCTTAATTATTAGATTGAAGATTATTGTGGGAGAAATTAGAATAACAGAGGATGTTCGACAGGGCAAGGCGTAGAGAGGAAATTTTCAAGTCAATGTCTACAGCTACAGAAGATACAGAAGATGCATAACCTTTATATTAGTATTTCAGGTTCCAAGTCACTAACTTGTCCGCTGAGATACATTGCTTGACTTCAACAATAACACGGCGGATTCTTTGATTGTTGTCAAGAGTGGCTAGGGCTTTAAAGGTAGAGTGAGTTTTTTTATGGCTCATCGTATAGAGAAATCATGGTGTATTTCTGCTAGTGTATGTAACTGGTATAAGGGTGAAGGGGTATGGCAGTCGGTAAATATGTATGAATATAAATTTTAAATACCTCTCCACCTTTTAACCCGAAGTTCCAACATGTCCAACATATCAGAGAGTAGATATTATAGAGACCCCCAGCTGCAGCTGGTGGGGTGATAATAATCAATGAGTTTAATATGGTTTCAGTTAGTCTTAAGATTAGATATAAGATTTTTTGAAGGAACCTAAGTCTTAATCTTAAAAGTGTAAAGCGACTGGGGTAATTGGAAGAGTTTTGTATATACAGTCAATTTTGAACTTTCAAATGGACGGAATATAAATAATATTATCGACTAATAAATAAAAGATGAAATGACTAGTAAGATTTATTTTGCTAGACGAGTATTTGCATAATGAACCATTGTTTGTTAATTTTCTTTTAGAGATCAGAAATCGTATGGTGTGTGGTGCTAAAGGCTTTTGAATATGACACGAGTTTTGTACTTTTGCGTTATTTTATTTGTGATATATCCTTTTATGCATACTTAATTTTTAACCGTTTTCTGGTTCCTAACGCTAGAACTTTAATAGCAATGCAATAAACTTTTAAACTTAAAATGATCGATTATAATAATTATGACAATGTTTTAAAATACGTTTTTCTGTTTACTTTATAATTATTCTGGCCGAATAAGGTGAACACACAAAAAAGAGTGTGAATCATCATGTGATCTGTATCCACTGTTTACTTCCCCCTTTTTTTAGGCTAGTATAGTGTAACGTGTACCCATTTCAGATTGAGATGATTCAACTTGCTATATGCCTGTGGATGGAAAAATCGAGTTTTTTATAATAAATGTTCTAATAAGATGGACAGAGATTAATGCTATTTTGATTTTTTCAGTAGTTTTTCGTGAGATTGTAAATGATTTTACTGCACGCTTACCCAAATAGTGTTAAACTGCTTTAAAAACAACAATCACTTTAAAAAAAATTAAGCTTGTGGATAGGAGATCGTGGATCATCTAAAACGCTTAATATCGATTATTTTATAAATCCTAAAGACAGTCCCCCACCTAACTACATGTTAAATTGGGTTCATTGAAATGCCTAAATGGCCTAAACTAAGGATGGCGGCTTTGAGATTTTTCCACTTTTCAAAAGATAAATGAACAGGTGATGGATGCTAAAAGTTTCAACCCCCTCAGTTAGCGCAAACTATGTATAATATGGTAGGTTAAATGTAGCCCAAAATATGGTCTTATTCGGTAATCTTCAAACATTTGACAAGAATCGCTCTTTTATTTCAGCTATAAAATTCTATTTTTACCGAAGTACATACTATCTTGTACTTAACTAATTCAATATTTGTGGGGTAGAATTGGTCTGTCTGGATCACATAACTTTGGATCCTTGAGAAAATCGGTTTCCTTTAGGTAATTGCTCATGAATCCTTGAATTTCAAACAAAATAAAAGTGAACATAAATATTATTATTACGATGAATTAAAACATATCAATCATAATATCATCTCGTCAACGTGCTTTACCTAATTTGATAGCCATTTTGTTTTCAAACTCAACTTTCGCCTGCATTTTCTTACACAGTCCTGTAATATGCCGTCCATAGACCATTCCAGTATAAGGAGACACGAACTGGTACAAAAGCTTCGTGTTTTTGTAATTAGGAACGATACCGTGTTCACACAGGATGCATTTTCGAACTGGCTTTTCGTAAGGGTTGGCTAGAGTAACAGGCTGTAAATAATATAAGCATTTTTTTATGTAGATATTTTTATATTGTATAATTGCAACCGTAATATAATCCCACCTCTCAGCCAGTCATTCTTACCAAATCTTCACTCTTCTCTCGTTCCTGTAAAACTTTCTCCAGTACTTTCTCCTCCTCGTCGAAAACAGGCGTAGGGTGAATCGTATTTGTAGTCTTTAGACCTCTTATTACAATACCTTGATTTACAAAGCTACCCAGCGGACTCCACTGCTCACGCTTACTACTTGCTGAAAGACCTCCTGCTGATAGACGACATCGACACAGAGATAAAAGAAGTCTCCCACCTGCTTGTAGCGATCCTATGGTCGGCATACTTTCTCCAGCAGCAACTGGGTAATTCGTAACTTGTTACTCTGATACTTCAGGATGGAACAAGATATTATTATATATTCATAACAATGAATTTTTGGTATTGTGCATATATTTGATTAAATACCCCAAAAGTACTTACCAGTTCACAGAAGTTGAAGATTCCAATAATTTTTTATTTTTTGGATGCTGGTTTCGGATTTGGTTAAATTTCTAATTTAATTGATTTTTGAATTGTGAGTTTGCCGCCTAAAAGTTCCTGCTACGGGGAGATGTGATACACAAATCATTTCAAGTGGATTTTCGAATTCGTTTATTAAAATAAATGTCATCTTGTAACTTGTAAGTGCAGCTTCATTAACGCATTAAAAACAGAGACAATTAGCCTTCAACGTTGTCTGTGTTTAATATTTGTTTTGAAGGAGCTGGACTTTACAAATTGTTACTGATTTTCGACAGATTTTCTGAGATTTTCTGAGATTTTATTCAGGAACTGAAAGCGTAAAGCGGTACGAATGATTAATTATTTTTAACCTTACTGCGACAAGTTTAAATACATATTAAATACTGAGGCTAAAATTATTATATTTATTATCACATTTGAAAAATATTTAGTAAAATTAATAACACTTTGGCCAACTGTTCACGAATGCATAAAAAGAACTGAAACCACTTCCTATAAACTTTTGAAATCTGTCATATAAACACTCGTACCCATTCCAGCTTTCTTTCTCTTCTTACCACTACCAGTTGTATTTGCATAGACATTTAAAAAAGATTCGACAATATCTAAAGTAAAACTAGAGTTGGTTTTCCTAGAGTCCTCATCCTTCTTAAAATAATGTCTTAGACTAGATTTACAATAACGGGAAAAATTTTCATCCTCAGAGGGAATGTCGGAGGAGAGGTCGAGATTCATTGATGATTTAGTGCATCGTCGAATTAAAGGTAGATTTCTATCGGCTACTGCTGACTTATAAAGCTTCTTGTCATCAATCCTTGTTGAGTTAAATGAGGACATTTGATCACATTTCCACCTGAAGTTCCTGCTGTACTCTTGAGTAATAGAACAGACCAGGGAAGCAGTATCAAAAGTTGGCGCAAGTGATAAGTATTTGGCATCATTGGTATATTAATATAAATGTTAATCAGTTAATTCTCTACCTGTCTCGTAAGGGACGAATCCAGTTTCAGGAAATTCCCGAAGAACCTCCGAATCCGGAGTCATTTGTTTCGTCAATGAGGTTAAATGAGTTATTGATTGTTACAGGGTTAGTAATTTTAGTGTCCTTCTGCCAAATGAGGGATACGACAGGAGCAAGTGGTTTGCAGCTTCAGTGCTTTCAAACAACTGATAGCAAGTAGAGATATAGTATCATGTCACGTTAACAGCATCTTTCATAGGCTGAGCTCTCCTCTTATGTTGGCAACTTGGCACAGTGTTGTTGCTTTGATTATAAATTGTAAAGTTGCATTGAAAGTTGAAGGTTTTTGTTTTTTGCACTTCAGTATGAGTCAAGTCATGACCATGAGGGTTGCCCTGTATTATATTTATTTATTGGCTTGTTATGAAATTACTGGTTGTTTTGGCTTCTTATGTAGAAGATTGTGAAGTTATGTTTTGCGAAGAACCTCAGGGATGTCTAAATTGCGTATTTTTCTCACGGTAGTATATGAACAACCGATCATATTTGGTTTTGAAGTATTAGAATTAAAATAAATTTCGTTTACATTTAGTTTTCATTAACTCATTATGTAAAATACAATTGTCAATGATAATATGCCTTAGATTCATTTTCTTGCCTTTCAGCTAAAAGTTTGCATCTTGATAAATTAATTGACAAATTTATGTATTTTATTAAAACAAAACACGAAGAGAAACAAGAGTTTAGGCTATAGCCGCAGAAACTCTCGTCATATCAAATGAATATTTATTTAAACTTTTTAAAAGAAATTCTTAAATTATTATTGAAATGCTGAGCCTTTTATTCCTAAAGAGAAATGAATTCAAACCATGAATATTTATTTTAATTGTCACTTCTAGCTCTTAAAACTCTTTGAAGTTGGTCAACAGCCGAACTGTGTCCTAATCGACTGACGGCCCCAGGTCTTAAGGGCCCTTTGATGAATGCAGGCACTTTACTGCTGGGAGAGTCTTCCTCGGTATTGAAATCATCCTTAGAGATCAAAGCATCCGATTCCATCCTGAGATATTCAGTGAGTTCGTCAATCCCAGAATGTCTCACTGAATCAGTTTGACCCGTTCGTTTTTCATACGAAGGGGAAGGTGTTGAGGAAGCACTTGATGGACTAGTCGAAGTAGATGAGTCTTCTTGGCCAGAAGTAGAATACTCGGTTAAAGTTACAGCCGTTAAAAATTCGGTGGGGAAGTCATCATACATCTCCGATATTTCATCTTCGGTTTCTTCCACCTAGTTAAACATAATTATTAGAACCCGTTCAATCAACACACTAGTGTTTTTAACTTGTGCTAGTAATTAAAAATTAACCATACCGTTTCGAATTCTTGAACTAAAGTGTTGAGAGTGGCGAACCGAACGTTTTCATAAATGCTATCGGTTTCAGAATCGCACTGAGAACTGATGCTTGAAACTTGATCCAGCGAATCCAACTGTTCTGGAACTTTTACAGGAAAAGGACTGCCACTGTCATTTTCATAATTGAAAATGTGAAGCTTATTTCCAGAGTCTTGATCTGGAGTGGCCCTTGGCTTTCGATCTTTTAATTCTTTCATCAGATAATTTTCTGGAGTATTTGATAACGAATCCGTAGTAAACCCTGCTGTAGATTCCGATAATGTCGATAGTGAAATCAGAGAGTCTGGTTCTTCGCCTCCGTTTTCCGCATTCTTCTTAGACTGGGACTCTTTCGGACTATCGGGTGGGGTGATACTGGCATTCGTATCAGAAAGATCCGATAGAATCTCTAAGTTATCAAAGTCTACTGATTTACAAGAGTTTGGCGGTGATAGCTTAGCAGATAGCAAAGCAGTATCCGAGTAAAAATTTCCTGTTTTGGCTAAATCATCGAATGGGCTATTTTGCATGTTGTAGATTTGACCCCCCTGGGGCAATGATTTTGAACCTATGTTGTTGTCATTGGGCGCTTCGTTTTCTGGAGTGCTCCGGCTTGGAGGCACTTTGTAATGCGTTGATGCGTCAAATCCTCTATTAGGCAATGGACTACCCGTAGGGGATTTAATTTTCGGAGGGATTGGAGGCGGTGGGCCTAAAAATTCTTCGAAAAGATAATCCACTTCTCCAGCTTCTTTAGAGTTCGTTCTAGATTCTCCAGAGCTTGACCTTGAGCTAGAGAATATGATATCTGGGGCTGAATTCTTTTTATTAAGGCTTCTTACAAAAGTGGCCACACAGGCATCAGAAGATTGCTGTAGTTTCTTAGTTTCTTTTGAAAAAGGAACTTCATTAGAAGAGCCGTCAAGTTCATCGGAAGATTTTCGAGAAATGGGTTGATTGTTATTTGGATAATCGTAAAAATTTGGTTTCGCTGTAGATGGGGAATTCTTCATTTTTGGTGGCAGTGGAGGAGATGGATCCTCTTTTATATATCCAGTCTTCTGGGCCCTCCAGGAGCGTGATCTTCCCAATGGACCTATTGTTGGATAAACTGTTACTGGATTTAAAGCCGAAGCAAAGCTGGAACTGAGACGCTGGGAAAGTGTATTGAATTTCGCCAATTTTTTTTGAAAATCCTCGGAACTTTGTCGTCGTTGCACCAGTGATGCAACCAGAACTTCATCTCTCTCTTCCGAAGGAGATGATCCCTTGTCTATACAGATAGTCTGTCCGGATGTTTGAATATCGTCATTGAACGTTTCATCAAAAGGAATCTTTCCAGACTTAATTGCCATTTTTTCCAACAATGAAGGTGTTGGTAATACAGGTGAGCGCAAATTAGGTTTGTCATTTGGTTTGGGCGATAAGCCAGGTTTCACATTGGGTTTTGGAGCTATGCGATTACGCTGGTCAACTTTAATTTTCAGTTCGTCCATGACATTTTCGTTGTTGAACGCAGGTTTAGAACCAACAAATGGAAGTGGCTTTGATAATGTGGCGAACCCCTCTGTGTTATGAATTGGGAGATTAGTTGGTCTGTTTACAGGTGATTGCTGAGATTCACGATGAAGGCTTCGTAAATCTACAGGTCCAGTGATGACCAACGGTGCGCTAGTCTTCGGTTTCTTTCCCTTATCTTTATGAAATATTTTATGAAAAAATCCCCCGAAGGGTTTGCTCTTCCATTTCTTTCCTTGTTTTTCATAAGCTAAGGATCCATCTGCCAAACTATTGAGGCTGGAAGTGTCGGAATCAATACTGGGTCTGCTGGATACGAGGTCTTGGCGGGATGGTGGGGGTGGATCTGGAAGGGCAGGAAATGTTCGTGTAACATTTTGTTTACTAACATTCTCATTCGCACCTGAAGCAAATGAATTCCTCTGAGATCCCGAGCCGCGTCGATTTTGAGAATTTCTATCACCGTCCTTATTTGTGACCATAGCGTCACCTTCTTCCCCCATAGCTTCCACACTTTCATAAATCCCAGCATCATGGTGTTCCGAACCTAAATGCTTGTTGAGCTCTTCTGGAATAGACCCGTCTTCGCATGTTTCATAGTTTTCGTAAATCGCTTCAATATCCACAATTTCATCGTAATGATGTAGTTCATCGTCGGGATTGTTTGGATGAGGAGATTTTAGAAAGAGTAGCTCAGATTTTGATTTGGCAGATGAAAGTATGGGTTTGGAAGCACTTTCAGGGACTGTCCCTGTAGATAACTTTCTTGCAAGCTCTTTTCTTAATTCAGTGGCTTGGGTTGACGATTCTAACATCAACATCGAAGTTGACTGACGAACTTTGCTTTGACCAGATGCACTTTGCTTTTTATTTCTCATTTGAACTGAGTTGTTGTTGAGTGGATCCTTGAGGGACATAGCAGAGTAGGCTGATGGAGACTGAAGGGATGCGAAACTGTGGCATTTGTGCAAATTATTTGCTGGTTGACTGGCTACCCCACGCTTCAAGTAGAAATTCTGTGGAAGTGTACTTAATGACTCAGTTATGTCTTCTGTAGATGCGTCCAATGACTAAATCAAGATTAACAAATAAAGATAGCAGGTAAAACACCAGTTAAATATGAAAATGCTTTACTCTACTGGCAATGTACATAAATAAATTGTTATCTCATACCCATTGGGACAAGGCAGCAAAAGAATATCTGAAAAATTGGGACCCAGGATCAGCCCAGATTGGAAGGGAGATTTTTGGTTGAGATGAAGCAGATTCCTGGATTGCAATCAACCACTGCTCTAAAATCTGCTTGTCCAGAGATCGCTGTAAACATTTAATCAGAACTTTTACACTCGTGCACTCCTTCTTGATGCATTGGGTGCAATTAAATCATGTCCATATAGTACGTACCAAGTAGTAGACTTGTGTCCTTGTGACAATTTGTATTGGATACCCCTTGCATCCACGAATTTGTATGGGTCTGACAGTTGAAGCAATCCCCAGGTTTATCGAACCACAGCAAGCCGATAGACTATCATACTCAGATTTAGACTTGTAATATGTTAGCAACCGGCCATCCAGAACACACCAATATTTTTTCCATCCCAGCTGAAATGGAAAGCAAATTAAAACAATCAACCACCGGTTAACCTATTGCTATTTGCTAGTGTGATTTTATTGCATGTGCGGTTTGTGATAAACACTGACACCTCATTTCCACCCAAACTTACACTGCCCACAAATAAAAGCTATTGAAATTTAATCAACTCCACACTTGCTGCTCATTTAAAAAATTATATAAATTTGGTTGGAGATTAGTTTTCAGACACTGCCAGTAATAATTTAATTCATTATTGGTCAATTATGATCGGTACAAAGGAGGAAATGATAATTAATATTGACAGGACGAGGACTGGAGGACAGAAAACTTTAATCAAAAACTTTTCCTTGCTTATATGAACGAATAAACCACCCACGCAAGTGCATTGTATTAAAACTAAAATTGGAATGAGCGATAAGCTCGTTCAGTCTTTCAGCATTAGTACAATAGGAAATCCTATTCAGAGAAACGAACTGTACTGTAAATTAAACTCTATCAACTGCATGTGCCTTTTTACAATATTAAACTGCCATAAAGCTCCGGTTAAGTGTAAGCCTTGTGGAATAGGGTAAAAATTCATTTTTTAAGCATATTCTAAATATGGAAACATATCAAAGTGTATCAACATCAAATCTCTTATACCAAGCCCTTTAATTTGTATTTATTCAACCCTTTTGTGCATGTAAATCTGATGCACATCATTTTAGTCATCCTCCACTAAACTATATGTTTGTCTGTTGGGGATCTTCCAAAAAAGTTCTCACACTGTGTGTCAATAAAAAAATATTATGAGCACACCGGGTGTGTCATCAAACACTAATATACTGCTGCATCATGGCATGAGCATTAAAAGGATTTTAAAATCATGCACAAGATAGGACATGAAGGGATTCATGATTATTAGGAAAATATATACACGACCAACGGTTAGTATCAGGCCTGAAACCGGCAACCGTTCTATTCCCTGTCCCCGTATACACTCTAGAAAGACTCGTAAAGATGCATCTATGTCATTAAAACCGAATAAAAAAGGAATAGGATGAGGAGCAGATGACAACTTTCTAAACAAGGCTGATTGCGGACTGATTTTGTTATAAAAACACCAAATGAGTTCATTTGCCAGATAGGAGATGAGTACATGCTTCATACCTACTAAATATTAGCTAGCATCAATGGGCGAAATGCTCAATATTGAATTTAGACGTGGTCGGCTGCTGAGGAGTTAACTGTAGAATTCTTGATTTGTTAGATTTCGTTACGGGAAGAGTGTTATTTTTTTGTGTACAATCTCTAGTTAATAAATTGGTTGTGTCTAATTCATTGAATTGCTATAATATTCTCCTCTAGCCATTTTTCGTGTTATGGTTAGAGAAAACTGGGACAGTAAACCACGAGGATTCATATAACCATCTTGATTCAATAGTTTTTTATTTTAAAGTTCTGATAATTTCATCTTCACTTGCTTCCCTGTTGTGGCATCTGTATTTGGGTGAAAGACAACAAGTGATACATTGTGTTTATAAAGTTCAAATAGATGTAGGAAATGTGAGAGAATCTGCCCCAATAATCATAAACCGTAATGTTATAATTTATAGCAAATAGGATCTTCGCACATATTCCATTCATCGTATAGTAGCACTATCAAGTTGTATTCACAAGTATGAGAGAACTACAGCGTAATGAATTGCTGTGTTATGTTGGTGTAAGGGGATTCCATTTCATGGTCAGTAGAATGCGAATAGATAGGGAAAAAATTCTGACGCAGCATCAAAGTATTTGAACTGGGTCATTTAATAGCCACAAGAAGCTATTTACTATTCACTCCTGCCACTGCCGCCTGTAATAATCTTTAATGGGAATATTCATTAATTTAATAACAATTAATCAATTTGGATTCATAGTTTAAGTCTCGTGTGCTTTTGTGTACGAGTTACGCGCAATTAAAAGGGCTTTACTTCCGAATTGTTCAGGCGGAAACTGGGAGGACAGATTTATATTGTAGACCAGCTCTACCCTTGACTCACTTAATTATCTTCACCTGGCTACAAGGGTATTCGTATTTTTATACTTTTACCACATGACATTTTTGTTATTCGCATCCTAGAAAAACTTTCAGTAATTTGGTATTGGTTAACAGATTAGATGCGAAATGAAAGGGCGAAGCATCTGTCTCATGTTGTACGTAGGTATACGTAAGGGTAAATCTACTGGCTAGTTAAATTGATGATGGGCAGGGTTTACATTTTTTTATGCATAGAATGGCTCTAGTAAATCATTAAAAAAGTTTTAGCTTGTCTGGAATGGATCATTATGCTTTTAAAGAATAATATTATGTGCCAAAAATTCTTCACTAGTGTATTTTAATGGAGGTTGTACAAATAATAACAAAGGTTTTCGCTAAATGTCGAACACTTCAAACCAAGCTTGTAGGTATTCGAAATTCGAAGTTCCTATCATCTTGAATAAATCCAGAACACAGCATGTACAGAATAGAACCATACGGAACATGAATAATATTGCCTAGTATTTAACGATTTACTATCACCGAACGTCAGATCCAATACAGAATATTGGCTGAGCAAGTTCAAGTTGCCATAAATAACCTTCATTAGTAAATACCACAACTAAAAACTTTTTGTAGGGATTTACAACTTCAGATATTATCTATCGTCGAGAATCAGGATTCCTTATCGGCCTAGAAAGGTTGTAAATATTGTAACTTTTGATTCATGTTCTTTTGAATGTCATTGGAGCAACACGTTACAAGTACTTTTATAACTTATATGGTCAGGACATGAATATTAATTTTTTTAATTGAGACCATGTATGAGTTAATGTTTAAATGATCATCTTACCATCTTGGATCTCTTTTCTAAATAGCCGGTAATCCGAATGGAATCTTCTCCATTATTGGAAACAGAAAAGTCTTCACTCATGGGAAAGGTAGAATAAATTGTTGAAGATGAGGAATACAAAGATTCTTTGTGCTTTGGGGCGTCCGTGTAATCCCTGCTTTTTCGCATTTTGACATTTTTGACGACCACTGAAGGGCTTTTGGAGATACCTGCTTCCTCCTCTACATTAAAATTTTCATTTCGTCCTGGTTTTATGTCTTTGTCAGCAATTTTTAGCTCATTGTAATTGTCGTCCTCATCAACATCCTCCTTGTTTGGAGAGGACAGGACATCGTCACTATTATTATCCTGGTTCATCCCCGCACAAGTACTGTAATTCTTCTCTTTTGATCCTGAAGTTTCGTGCGAATTATTTTCTCTTACTTTGGGCACTGAATCCATCTTTATCTCGTTTTTCTTTGTCTATTTATAGTCACTTTTCACAGGTAAATTATTGTCATTATTCAGCACTCTGTACAACAAGATTTTATGCTATCTCTGAGAAACAAGGCAAAAAGTGCATGGAAACTTTTGAGATCTTCGTCGTGTATGATTTTAAGTGCTGTATCATCCTTGCTTACCTTGTGATTTTTTTTCGTATACCAAACTCTAAGATATTTAGCTACGCATTTGAATAACAAAAATAAATAAAATCCTTCATAGTCGATAAGTACCGCGGTTTGTAGGATATCAATTCACTAACAGTTAAAATAATAAACACACAAAACCCTCACCACGCCATGCTTACGGTACGGTACGAACAAATCCTCAAATCGTATCAACTGATTCACTCCAGCAAAGGGGTTCTCGTATACTTTTATTCTGTAAAAGTATTAGGGACGCGAGGGACCAGGATATCTTCAGAAATTCAGAAACCACAGTCCACGTCAAACTCTTCGTCACTTTTTATAAATTATAATACAACAGGCTGTGGATGAATATTCATAACTTAATCCTTTCAGTATCAAGCACTAGCAGTGGCTGTCCAGTTCAAAGGGTTGAACCTGCAAACTATCACGGACATGTCCTATATATTTATTCCGTGTATTGTAAATGACTGATGGAGATTAGTCCACTCGTTCCGTTTTCTTCGCTCATTGATTGAACCCAGATCACTGATAACTGATAGAGCTGGACAGCTCCATATCGTACCGTTTATAATTAGCTATTTCCCTGTAATGTATACGGTATTAGCGTTTAGAAACAAATCCTCCGTCAGTCACTTATTGATTTAGGATACCAAAGAAATTCCACCGTCTCACCTATCACTGGTCTACCTGAGCAATGGCAGCAATAGTGAAATTATGTACCTCTGCAGCAGCCTTGACCACCGAGTCAAATGCTGAATGCGAATCTCAACTCGATCCCAAAATCCCAATGCAGCCTAATGGTTTTTCTAAAGCCCAAACGTACGGCTTAGTGCAGGCGGATGTTCGTAATTCAAGAACCAGTGGCATGGTACTGTAGAGCTACACATAGTTTTGGGCTTATTAGAACTTTTAGAACAAGTGCTGATAATATATAAATACGCTTATGAAGCCACACGCACAAGGATATGGGATGTAAAAATGAAGTTTGCTAAAATGGTAAACCCCTTTGGTTTACATTGCACTTGATGAAACTGAGCTCCATTCTACTCGGCTCATTGTCAGCCGTATGGAATAATAGGTCCTCATTTATTATAACCAGACTTGAGTTGGCATTTTTATTTCTGCCTTATAGCTTCGCTGATGATGATTTATAAGGCTGGGTTACGAATTTAATGCATAATATTCTGCGGCTTTTTGGTTTAGGAAACAGGTAGAAAAAAGCATTTAATAATATATAGTGGTGATATATTATTGTGTTAACTCTGTTTAACCTGTAACCGATTTGTTAAAGTTTTTAATTTGATATTCCAAATCTTGAGTGTATATTCAAAATATCAATCATAATGATGGGATCTTTGAAACTCAATCAGCAAGTCCAATAATTCATTCTTTGCAACTTTTAGAACTTTTCATTTTAAATCTATATAGTCGACGGTGAACAAGCCAAAAATAATTAAAGCAGACACAGCACGTGGACTCTAGAGTTTTAAAGATTTCCATTAACCTCAATAAATAAGCCACTCATTCGTCTAATCCTGAAGATATGGTACAGTCATTACCCATAATCAACTCAATACATCTCTAAGCTCAATCTCTGTACGAAATCCAATTATGGAATGTTCACCCACATTGAATATTTTTATTAATGCTTAAATGAAGTTAATTGTGCATTCAGACAACAAAGGTGTCGGAGGGATGGCATAGAATACTTCGTATACTAACTACTGTGTTTGCTAATTTTATGGTCCGACAACCATCAGCTTATAGAATTATTTTTATTTATTTTTAAAATACTCTGTCCATTGTAACAAAACTATCCATTGGAATTATATTAATTAAGCTATAAACCCATATCTTACGGTAATAAAGGAAGCCGATTATTACTACCGTAAACCTAATTATGTACTATTTTTTATAACTAAATTGATTCTCAACCACTATTGCTAACGATTTGAGACTGTGATTTAGAATCAATTTTCATTTTTATTCACGAGTGCTTATAATTAGTGATAAGCACCTTTGTTTGGAGCTGCAAAATAACTAATGACAAGAAGTGCGTTTTGTACACATTTAATCAGTGAATCAAATATGATGGCTCCTTATGATTTTTTTTAGAAACATCCTGCTGTAGACAACGTGTGATCAGTTCTGAATCGGATTTCTTCCCATTTTTGAGCTACAACATATAGCTAAAAGATTTCCAGTAACATCAAAATTTATTGAAAAACATTGGAAAGGACAACTATGGACTAGTATATAGAGTGGTAGTGGTGGGTGGGATAGTCAAGAAAAAATGGTACACGGTTGGGATTGGTCATGGTTTATTTAATACCACTTTTGTCAAATAAATATAGGGTTCATTATTTCTTAATTATCTTTCTTCTGGAATTTTGACTACGTCGGAGCTGCCAGGTAGATTATTATCATCAGCACTAGCAGAAATCTCAATAAAACTGATTGAAGAGTGAAGCTTAGAGGAAGGAAACAATTCGTGATAGGAAGGCGGTAGATCCAGTTCATAGTCTCGCCTTGAACATTGATAAGGGGACCTTTCGATGCCATGAAGGACTGTGGTCGAAGCTGGTCCTAAACTGTTAAATGGATTGGGAATAGGCAAAGGAGTTCCTACGCACTTCCTGCAACAAAACCTGATAATTATCCCCAGTACCATTATGCAGACTACAGTTATAACAATTAGTAGTATTGTACTAGCTGGTGACAAACTGTACTGCATAATCGTGTCTAGAGAAGCGTAGTTATTATTATTATCAATGTGAGCTACGTAATCTATGTCAGGTCGGACTGTCCAATATCCGAGTGATTTAGGAAGCTGCTTCATCAAATCTGTCTTGTCTATTTCTTCTGTAACTCCATCAGAGCAATATTTTTCATCGTGTGCAAAGTTTTCTTCAAAACCACAATTAATGACATTGTCACAAAATAGATCAACATCTATGCATGAGCTATTTCCACTTTTACTGAAGGAACAGGCCAACGCTCTCGGCTCATTGGGTTGGCAGTCTAAAATTCCAGAACAGAAATCTCAATTTGAAAATGTACTTTGAAGACAAGATATGAATATAAAGTCTGACCTCTAAATGCTGTAAATGAAACGGCCAATTCATACAGTTTTCCTACATCAACAGCACTTTCCGAGGTCTGATCATTGTATTGGATAAATTCGGGTAGTTCTCCGAATTCAATAGAGACAACCATTTTCCCAGTAGAGCTTACAAAGGTTCTATGGCCAACAAGTCCTTGCGGATGAGGTTCTTTATCATGGGATAACATGCTTCCACAGATTTCTCCGGATTCATCGCCATCTCCGTCTTCAAACTATAAAATATAGAAACAATTTCAAAAAAAAATTCATGATAGCTTGTTTTGATAAAAATCATCGACATTGAAATACGGCGAGTTACTGACCTTGACGTAATTTCTGCACTTTCCATTCTGAACCTTCCCCTTATCTTCTGAATTTTGGCCAACTTCTAAATTGCCCACGCCGAGCTTAAGTGCTTGAATTACTGCGACGATCCCATCGTATCCGATTGGAGCCTGTACGGTGAAACTTGACATTCCTTTCAATCCTCTTCCTTCAAATATATCTTTAGCATTGACCGAGATTGTTTGTTCCACTAGAGGAAGCAGTACAGAATGTTTCGAATACTTCCCGAGATCAATATTAGCTGGTTCTGGGAAAGGAGGATACGAATTTTCACTTTTTGTGGGTGGTCTACTGTTTAGCGATCTAAGGAAAGCCATATATGCTGTAAAATCAGATTTCAAAAATAAGTTTTTTTCTTTGACATCTAACGCATGAAATAATTTTTATTTGGAAGGTTAACTCAACCGATATATTTCATTAAGACTTACAACCGAATTTTTCTGTCGCACAGTGAACACCAGTCAGGTTTCTAAGGAGTAGTACTATTGCAATAACGTGTAGAGAATTTCGAGCACAATGTGCAAGGACGTGTGACATTTTTTAAACTCTAATCAGTTTCTAATTGTTTATAAGAGGGAATACCGTTGCGCTGCAATTCAGCACTTTCCTTCAATTTGCATCACAATGGTAATACAGTAAGGCAATGTCAAAATATATTCGAGAATTAAATACGGAAGATCAAGCCTGGATAGTTAGTAATGAACAAGTATTAATTGACTATTAAAAAATGGATTGGCTGGAGAATCTCGTTAATTTTCCGTTATGAAATGTACGCACTGTTATAAAATCTTAGTTCAAGTCAATCGCTAATTGGTTCTGCAAATTCATTCCCTGCTCCTTTTCGTATATTATTCAATCTGCATCATGTATGCTTCTAGATTTTGACAAACCGCTTCAAGTCACAGGTTATTAGTAGCTATATAAGCACATTGCGAGTCATGCGAATGTTGGAACCAAGAGTGGCTGAAGACACGATAACAGAAATCGACGCTAGTTTTAACAACACCAGAACGTGCTCGTAAATATATTTGACCAGATGTCGGATCTCAATTATGTTAATTTCTTAACTTTAGACTACCCTCTATACCCACTACAAGTTTAGATATTTTAATATTCACATCACAAACTTTAAAATGAAATAGGGACATGGGCCACTAGAACTGTCTTGTTGACTTGGGTTATATGTTTATCAAAGGTGCTTTAGTTATCTTTAGAGTTTGGAAACCAGACTAGAGGCTTTACCAAGTAGAACTGAGTTATTATTAATTAGGTGAGGATTATACTTTCCTACGTCAACTAAAACAGTTCAGGGATATGTAGTAATGCTTTCCTATTACTACGCCCTGCTTCCCTGCGTATAAAATTTCTAATGATTCCAGTCGACATTTACAAGTTTTAATATTTTTATGCTCAGAATGGCTCAATAACACACAAATGCCATGGTGCAGTCATATACGAAGGTCTTTTCTTTATTGAAATGAGGCATTCCTTCAAACTAATGTATTCATAGTCATAGTTCATAGTGTACTGAGAAATGGAATTGTTTGGAAGTCGATCTGATGCATTTAGCCTGTATAGCACATGTGTGACACTACAGGTAGAGTAGTACGGTAGTACACCATACATTCAGCTTGCCAATAAGTCATTCCAGTAATATCAATACATAATTAAATCCTTTTAAAACAATGACAAACGTAATAACAAACATATTGAGATACATATCGCATCGCTGCTTAGTGAATTGCAATTTATTAATCAACAATTGACTGCGATTTATTCACATATTTCTCCTCACATATAAAACCATTTCTAATCTAGTACATCATATTACAGACCAAGTTCATACATTGTACTTGTCTAAGTTAACAAAGCATAAATCACAACATTGTAGTAGATCCTCAGTGTAGCTAGCTTGGCTTAAGTTGGTATGTCTTTAAAACTCTTACAATAATAGCCCATGGCCCTATCTCGGTACACTTTTATAGAGGGATACATCTTTGCTACGTTATTCACCAAAACAATCTACTCAAAGCAATGTCACTAGGGCTTGAATGTTTTACTTGGATTGTTTTATACACAAAAGGTCTTGGGTTTGTTGAAGCCAAACAGTGAAATGATACAAGCCAGAGTTGACATAAAAGAAAAAACAGTCGTATTGCTTAATAAACTGGTCCTTGACTAGACAATTCATATTTACTCATACGTGCTATATTTGGCTTATGAATTACATTTCCAACCATTTTCTCCGAGCTCTTAAGCTCTTTACATCTATATAATTATAACTCAGTAAATAATTCCCCACTGCTTGAGATTTTTAGTATATTTCTACAAGTCGTTAGTATTCAGGTTACAACAGTTACTCACAGCAATTAATACTTTTAAGAGAAGTTCAGCATCATCAGACGGATATAGATCATGAGACCTTGCAGTTAGGAGTCTTTTAAAAATAAAATAAAAATGCATTGAAATTTGAAGTCTAAGTAGATTACAGTCAACCAGTTCTTTTTTAAACTTAAGTTTTTCAGTGTAGATGGAATAAGGAGAAAGACCAATTATTTCCCTGTCGGAAACAGACTGGCATAAGAAGGAGGCATATCATAACTGAGCTTATCATGGAAATCAATATTAACTCCAGGGATATTACTAGAACTATTCCGTATACTGCTGCTACCAGAAGCACTCCCCTCGCTACTTGGTAAAGCGATACTAATTGTGCTTATACTAATTCTGCTATTTCTATTCGATGAGCTCTCACTACTTAAGTTATTACTTCTCGACCTCCGGCTATTGATGTTTGGAGAGGCATTGGGATTTGCCACCCCAGTTTCTTGACACTTGTTAACACATATGAACAAAACAGAGCCCACAACCATGATGATTAGACAGACGCAGATTATGTAAATCGTGGTTGTGGTGTGGTGCTGGAGGTCAGCTGAGGTTGATGTTGGAGAAGTCTTGTAAAAGTTACTAGGTTTCCTGAACCCTGGGGGGTAGATACTCTCAGAGTCATCCCCATGAGAGCTACCACTGCCGAAGAAATTACTATTACTATTTCTAAAATAATTGTTACCATTACTATTTAAATTGCTGTTGCTATTGCTATTAATACTACTACTGAGATTTTGAGGTTGTCTGGGTCCTGAGGTGCCGAATCCACCTCCATTTCTCCTAAAGCTGCTCAGATGTTCTTGGAACCTTTTGAAACTCTCTCGAATTTCATCCAAGGAAGGGAAAATTATCCCAGCAGCTCTGTATCTTTCCTCATTTGTTAAGCTGGATGAATTTAATTGAGATTCTGTAAGAAAAGCAAGTATTCAAATTAAGTTCACTTTTATTGCGTCTTTGGCCACAAAATGTGGTATTAATATGTACAAAAAAAAGATTCAGGTTGCATAATTTTTATAAAACTTACCAGATTTCCCATCCTCCTGGGCCAAGGTTATTGAGACAAAGAAGATTAAAACCAAGAGCTGCATGGCCACTGTAGAATATGCTTTAATCTTCAATTTCACACAACTTTGTTTAGGCTGTAGTAATCTTATAAAGGAGAACTGCATCTTTAAAGTCAATCCGAATCTTAATCCTCTACAAGTTTGAAAAACTATTAAAACAATTCGGATTTTCTCTTATGACTCATGAAATTGAGTGCCGAGACTTGAGACGTTTTGAGACTTGATGACTTGCTGTAACACTCTTGATATCTTACAGAGACTTACTCATTTCCCTTCTGCCAAGAATTCGCAATAATAAGATAGTGTTGCATTGTATAACAGAGAATATTATACCTTCAATCCTTTCCACCTTGAGTCTAACATGTACCAGATCAGAACCCTCACTGCCACTTACTACCACTACTGACTACTACTACGTCATTAAAGTCATTTTTTAGTCATCCGGACAGGTAACGAAATGTACGTGGTGGGTGTATCAAGCTTTGACCAAATGAACACATGCACTCCCCTGTTTAATTTATAATATACAAAACAATTCTGCAGTAAAAGCCAGCCAGAGATTTAACACTAGGGGATATACAGAACTCCTTAGGGATTGTTAATCGCTGTCTACAGAATAATAGAACGGACTTTTCTTGTATTGAGTACTTGAGTATTTGGCTAGGCTTATATTTTGTGATAGTTCAAGCTTGAAGGCTTGAACACGTTGCTTTTGGATTCTATTCTGAGGATTTATTTGGGTTTGTGATGAATTAGCAAGTATTCACTAATTGATACACTACTCTCTAAGGCTTACAGTTACCGTAGGGCTGTGCCTGTGTGTACGGTGGAACGAGGATTATGAATATTTAATCTAGATTTTTGCTTGTTTTGGTACTTAGTATCAGAACTTTAGAGCTGCTAATGTCAACTTTGGTATCAGAACTTTGTACTAATGTCAACTGTTGACACTGCCAACCATATATATTAGACACGGTGTGACTGCTCTACTTCCCTTCGTAGGCTTCCAAGGCAGGTTCAATCAACAAAAGGCCATGGAATTCACGAACTGCCTCTAGCCAAGCTGTGTCCTATATTTGACTTGGTTCTGCTTCCATCGTGTTAACAAATGCTTGGTTGACTTTATTGTGAAATTTGTTTGCAAAGACAGACAAGTAAAGGTGACACATTTCTATAAAGAATTTTTGAAGTTAGGAATCATTCTAGGTCCTGAAAAGCTCTACTTTGTGATATAGAATTATGCTTATAAGATAAACTCACATTCAAAACTAAAATCTTGTACTTTGAGACATCCTTTAGAAACTCGTAAGCAATGCGGATGCAAAGTTTTAGACTGAAAAAAATGTTATGCTAAAAAGTCTATTTAATCTAGGTTTTAGGACACAGTCATCCGTAATTAAGTTCAAAGTAAGATGTTTGTGTTATCACTTACTGTTTTATCGAAATAAATACGCTTCAAATGACCTGAGATTCGACATTTAATATTCCATATCTCAGAAAACATACTTATGAATGCAAGTGTTTGTTATACAAGCACTTTTAGCAGAAGTTGTAGAAGTTTAGAAAAAATGCACCTTAGAACATTAAAGGTAGCCATTTTTACTTTTAACTTTTATTCTTCAAGCACGGTGATTTCTCATGAGATTAAATTTGGGAATAATTCTGTCGTAATAAATTACGTAGATGACAGACTGGGTAAGCATCAATTATAATAATAGATTTAATGTTGTTCTTAACAAGACTATCTTGGAGTAAAAGCTTTTTCTCTCGAGGTCAAATGTCATTGAGGTTAAACAACGATTCCTGACATGAAAAACCTGCTCATTTGTAATATGCTTGTGACATCAGCAAACGATTTGGACAATATAATATTTTGTATATAAAAAAAAATTCTTTTCTAAACTAATGTAAAATATTCAATTCAAAATAGGAACAAAATTTGAGAGCTAGCATAATAAAGATTAATTTAACTATATCTGCACTTACTGAAACAGATTCAAGCAGAATTCTAACTGTTACATAACACAAGACGAATAATGCGTGTAACAATGGAATTACTTTTCCTTTCTCAACATAACTTCGTCCACATTAGTAGCAGTGTGATAACTGATAACCAAAGGCGGAGGAGGAGGCGCAGACGACCTGAGCTAATTAAGGACGTTTAAGAGGATGAGAGTTACACATAGCGACATCACTGATTACCCTCAACAGTTGATAATGTGTATAGCTTGTAAGGTGTTATTTATTATTATTAAAAAAAATTGGGAGCAGTATGGATTTTGTTTACCTTTTGAACTTTTGTAATAGCTATAGTGTCCTCCTCTTCCCATCGGTTTCATTTGTGCATGAATTTATGATGATTCTAAAGTCCCCCTTTGATCATTAGCTTCTTTATAGTATGCAATATGTAATAACTTCTTGTTAGACGCTCTATTATGAGAAATGAAAGTATTTACTGACTTTTCATGAGAAAAAACACGCTCACAGTAGTGTCATGTAATAGTTCAGAGTGTAATAGTCAATAGATATGGATTAAATCCTCATAATTGAGGGCAACAACGTGATTGTATCAAGTCTCCTTGGACAGTCGTTTCAAAACGGTTGAAGTGTTCAGTGATGGTTGACTCGTCTTAGTCTTAGACAGTGAAATAAATAATAAAATTCCTAGCTCTGGAATTGTTTGAAACTTTTTAACCATGGAGGCAGCTCAGAGTTTATTTCCAGTACAACATGACCCCAAATTATTTTGAACCGAGTTCCTAAGTAAAGTTTCCTAAAAGTTAAGTCGCCCTGTTAAAAATTAGTTTTATAAATTCGAAATGAGCTGGATTAGTTTACTATTGTTAATATGTGTGATCGAAAATTACGTGGTAGCCATCACCTATGGACGTAAGTTTGTTTTTCTATCGTCATAAGGCAGTGGGACCCAAGCTTAGTTGAATCTAAGTAATAATCTATTTCCGTTTTTAGCATCCCTCGTATCTCTGACGAAGTTCAACAAGCAAATTAATGGACCAACTTTGTTTCATCCGGAAACGGGACGGGCGCTGTACCTGGAGGATTATCCAGACTATTCTGTAGTCGTTCCATTAGCACCCGATAGCCCTACAGCCACTTCCAATCAAGTGTTCATCTCCAGGAGGATTTCAGGGCCGGGGGAATTTATTGTTAAGGCTCCAGAGGGGCATGGGGTCATGGCAGTGATTCAGAGTATGGAATTTCGAACTGCTAACACAGGATGTAACGATTTCATACAGGTATGAAAATCATATAGTACTCAAGGATTATACCTCTAACTACTGATAATTTTTAGAATAGTTTTCCTATTCCATACAGAGATTAATGGTAAATACAGTGAGACCTAAAATATAAGTTAAAGATGCACATAGACCTACTAATTATAAGTGCGGATTCTATCTCTTAAGATAATTAGACTTCTTAATTGTATAGATAACAAAGAGTATTTCCTCATTGTCTTGCGCTTCCGTCATGAATTCGATTTCATTGTTAGTTGCACTGATGATTCTCTGTGTTTCTTAACAATTTGACTTTTATAGTTTGGTGAGTTGGATGGAGGTGTCGAAACGACCGGAACCTGTGGGAAAGTGGATAATCGTGACGGAAGCTTTGAACCCCCTGAACTCCTTGGGCCGCGTGTCTTCCTCAGCCCTTCTGGGGAAATGAAAGTGTTATTCTATCATGGTTATATATGGGGGTTGGTTCGTGATTTTAATTTCGACCTTTTGGATCCCAGTCGGAACCCAGTTCTTCGATTGGAAGTCAGTTTTACTGCTTACCGAGGTAAAAGGGCTTATTAAATTATTTATTTTTAATTAATCAAAGTCGTTAACTATCTAGTTCCTAAATTTTGTATGGAATACTTTCAATTTGTTAAGATTGTGACACCGAAAATTCCACTCAGAGAGACTTTAGACCTTGCTCAAGTTGGTCAGTTTCTAATAGCAGAACGTGTATTTCGTCGAACCTATTTTGTGACAGAATATTGAACTGTGCATTCGAAGAAGACTTTGGTTCGGACGAGGACGATTTTAGGTGCCATCCTCATTTGTATAATTTGTTACTACCCCCTCCGCCCCCACGAAAATATATCACAGCTCCGCCGTCGACCACAACGACTACAGGGACAACGTCCAAGCCAACGACAACCACGACTACAACAACTACCGCGTCTACCACAACAAAGCCTACCCCTGTAACAACAACAACAACTACAACAGAAACAACTACAGCTCAGCCAATTCCAATAACTACCGAGTCCGTTACGGAAATACCTTTCACCGAGAGGCTTAGAAAGTTAGTTTTTGAAGTATCTAGTTCTAGTACTACCACAACCACAAAACCTCCAACTTCAAGTACTAAAGAACCATGGGAGGCAGAGGGTCCAATATTTTCTGAAACAGAGAAGCCATCAAATTTAAACCTGCCAATTTCCAACATGACCTTCACGGAGGGTAACAACTTGTCCGTAGATGTGGAAGAAGCCAAACTAGAACTTATTCAAGAAAACTTAAGCCTGGATGACACCATCACTGATGACACATCCAATAGTTTGATAATCGGACTAGCTTGTTTCCTTGCAGTTCTAATCCTAATCGCAGTATGCTTACGAATCTACTGCCACTATCATACAGTAATATGGGTTCCGAATCCCAAGTCTTTCAGAAGGAAGAAGAAGCAGGATTCGGATGACTCAACTGTTTCCGAAAGCGAACCGGGAATCCCAGAGGTCCAGGACAGTCCTGTCGAAAAGAGATATGTAAAACGTGATAAAGAGCATACGCCTCCTCCTTATGATATTTTATTTCCTAAACCGGGTGAGAAATTTGAAGTTTGATATTATGAGATGTTAATTTCTCAGAATTAGTTTCAAATATCAAATTTCAACAAGCCTAGAGTCCCATGTGAAAAGGGAATCGGTATTATCGTTTAGTATGTAAAGTATTTTAGTTAATATGCCTGAGAGGTTAGATGTGACCCAGCGATTGCAACATACAAACCCTTTCAATAGAAGAGAGTCAAAAGATGAAAATAAAAATTATAAACTTGCATATTACTTAAAGCTACGAATGTGCTCAAGGAGGTTTGTGTTTGGTCATTTAAATTTATATTCCAAAGCTGGCAGTCATAAAACGCTGCTGAAAACGAACGTGAGACTGTCCTATTTCTATAATTTCTAAGACAATCTCAATAACTTAGTTATGCTCTGCAAAGTACAAGGAGTGTTTTGACACTTTTCCCATTCCATATTCCCACGTAAAATGAATCCCCTTCCGGTTAACTAACCTTAATAAAAATGCAGGTAGTGCATTAATGTAAACTGCACACACTATCAAGTATGATTTCAGAAGTTTCAGATCAATGCATGCAATTTTAGCTAGTTGATACATGGAACCATTCACTACATAAATTTAAAAGGGTAGATGATCGAATCAATGTTTTTATACAAACTTAAAAACGACTCAGAAAGGAGCTAATGGCAAATTACCAACCTTAATGATGGTCTTGCAAAGGTTGATTTTAATTTTTTAAATCAACAGTTTAACAGTTTTCAGCTATTTCCGTGCTGAAGACCACAACGGCTAACAGTAAGTATCATAAGGCAGACGAAGTGGGCTTTTCTCCGAGATGGAAGTGATCTTATAAAGGATTTTACCCCGATCAGTAAATTAAAACTCTTTTCAATAAACTTAAATTTAATTTAGAGCTTATGTATTTTTGCCATTGTATTTGCTTTTGTATTTAATTCCACTGTGTTAAAACTTTCAGGTTTACGCTTCCCGTCCTAACAATTAAGTAAACGGATACAATAATTAATCTCGAGCATAAATCTAGATTATTTATAGACCTTCTGGGCTAGTGACTTTTCATCATTTTTATAATTTGATACCCCATCAATGTATGTATCTGATAATATTGATAACAAACAAAGATCCTATACTAATCCACAGTTCCAGATGTATTTCAATTTACCAGAACCGTACATTGTAAAACTTTTTAATTATTAACTAACCTGTCCGCTATCATCCAGTTCTCTTGTTCCAGATTAAACTATGATTAACATTTATCCTAAACCCTCAACCATACAGCGAATAGTAAGAATCTAAAGGGACACGAGTTGATTTGAAACGCTTGCATTTAGTTGTGAACAGCACTAACCTTGATCTTAGCACTAATAAACATATAGATTTTTAAGCTGCTCTCTCTCGTCGTCAGGCAGAGCGTAGACATTAAAACGATGCTTATCCGCAGATATTTTTCTAATTCTCTCAGGTAAATGAGCAATACTTTGTAAAATTCCCCCATGATTTTCAGAATCCTCCTCCGATTCGGATGGAGGGTGCAGAACAGGCAAATGTGAGCAGATTTTCGGCACATCTTCCCAACCACACTTTTGATAAGTGTCCGTTTCCACTTGCAAGGGGGCAGGGAGTCGAGGAATCCTTGAAAAGTCGTCATCAGAGGCAATGAGCATTAGAGAGATGAATGAAGGCCTTGAAGACATCCCCATGGCTGAGTTTAGGCACATTGGGGTCAGGAAGTTTGAGAATGACTTGGAGGGGGGAAGGCCAGACGGAAGGAATAGGTGGTTCCCAGAAATTTCCACGTTATCATTTTCATCGAGTTGATGATCATCTTCCAGGCTTTGCTGACGGATTATGATGCTTGCTCTCCTCATGTTGAACTTTAAAAAACTACAAGGAATTTCATTATTATTATTAATATTTATAAAATTAAAATTGCTATTATGATTGATATGAAATTTTTAAATTGTTTTTATACCTTGGAGAGCCGATAGCTGGAATCCCTGGAGCAGTTGCACCTTGTTAGCTCTATTAAGATCCAATTGGCTTGATATCTCTTTAGGTTTTGAATCGTACCTCTGCTTGTTGCATACTTTATATATGTTCATCTGTGAAACGTAATCCCTATCTTCTGTTTTAAAGATGATTCATCCTCCGTCCAATCGGCTTCTTCTGTTCTCACGATAAGTGTCAACTTCAGACCTCCTCCTCAGGTAAGCCACAGGACATGTTTTGCATCGTGACTGATAATCTTATATAATCAGATAAGCTCTTTTGTTTTTTTATTGACAATGAGGTGTATTGCCACATATGTTCAATTTCATTTGCTTTGTACCAAACAGTTGATAATACAGATATTGAAGCTGAGAATATAAATTGTAAAAGAGTCCAAAACAAACAAGGTGTAATATTGCAGTATTCAAACATACTATAAATACCTACTTCAAAGTTCCATTCATGTAATCATTTACATATTAGCTAGCTATTAAGTTTACAGCTTAAACTCATTAGTCATTGACGTGGTTAAGTTAAAACTGATTTAAATGATACGCAAAATTATATTCGTCTCAGCCTTGGCTTGGGATATTGCAAAATATGCATTTATCAGTGTTGCGAAATGCCGCATGATGACAATTTTTCGAGAATTGAATCTGGATCATTTACTAGCTAAATCATGATAGTCAAATTATCAATCAATGGTTTTTTAAGCAATCGAACCATGATTCAAAATTGGTATCGCTTTAAGGAACTTTCATTTCCAGGTATCTATGTTGAAGAAAAGACGGAAGCTTATTAAAAACAGAATTTAGTACGTCATTGTCATCAATGAAAATTTCAACTTTACCTCGGTAGAAAATATTTGCTGAGAGTGCAAATTCGTACAGCCATTAACTCCCAGGATTATGGACATATTGGTCAAAAAGTTAGA
Organism: Agrenia bidenticulata; assembly: GCA_034694785.1. Lineage (NCBI taxonomy): Eukaryota > Metazoa > Arthropoda > Collembola > Entomobryomorpha > Isotomidae > Agrenia > Agrenia bidenticulata. The sequence goes on along the minus strand of JAQFYM010000199.1, from coordinate 3,897 downwards.
CGTCAGCTCAACCTTCTTTAACGCTAATGATAAAAAACAAACAAATAAAATTAATTAACATCATTCCACAGACAGGCATAATTTCAAATTACTAACCTTTCAAGCACCCTATGAAAGGATACATCCGCAAATTATCTCCATGAGTCTTCAAAAATAAATTATCAAAGCCATAAATTTCAGGACATGCTTCAAAGGGAATTCCAGTTACACCCGAATCAGTAAATTTGCCCCCCAATATCAGCTCCACTAACTGATCGAGACCAGTGAAAATAATCCTCAGCATCTCATCATTAGCATTTTGAACCTTTAATTTTTTCAGATTGGGAAAGGATCTCACAAACATTTTAGTCTGCCCCACAGCCCCGAACATTCTTCCCTCAACATACAACTCAGACAGAGGGTGGCCTTCTCCTGAAGCTTTGCAATTGTCCTTGTATGGATTGTCAGTAATATTCACATCATTCAATACAAGAGTATTAAGATTCGGGAAGAAGTGCCGGAACTCAGAAATGGATCCTTCATAACAGTGCAGGCAAAGATACTCGAGATTCTTCAACACCGGAAACTCTACGAAGGTCCTACTCTCATATCCAAAGGGGAAGGTTATGGTCAAAGTCTTCAAAGTTTTCTCCAAAGTCTTAAGAAGCCAGAATAATGAATCCGAGGTCACATCTGGCTGGAGCTCCAGTCGAAGATGCTTCAGAGGAAACTCCTTTCCCCTAAGAAGCTGCATTTGTACATTGTCCAGGTTGGCATTGATGTATAAATACTTGAGATTTGGAAATCGGATATTTTTGTCCAAGAAGATTACATTAAAAACCAGACTGCTAACGTTTGTCGAGGGCAGAACTATGGTTGGCCATGAGGGGCAGTATAACGTTTCCAAGTTTGGAACAGAGATGAAAAATTCCCGGAGGAATGTGGAGTTAACCAAATATTCACTCGGCTCGTCTAATGTAAAGTTCAATTTTAGAGTTTTCAGATTGGCAAAGACTTTAGTTGGTTGGTTAGAATCGGGGAAGAAGTGGCCGTATTTTGGGATGAATATTCGGATGCTAAATTCCTCTAGGTTTGGCAAGGTATCTGACAAGAGAGTCCATAGTTCTGAACATGTCCAATCGACATTGTGAATTTGCAAAGATTTCATAAAAGTTCCGAATAGTTTAAAAAATTCATGAGTGGCTGGAGACCTGAGGGCAATAGGGGGTCCGAATTCGAAACTATTACAGCAAGTATTGTGCTTGAATATCGTGACATATTTCTGAACTTGAGCTTCGGAAACGAATCTGATTAGCGTGACTTTGTACAGTAGCTTTGAAGCTTCATGTTGCCATGCAGTGCAGACAAGACGGAGGCTTTTTACACCAGGGTAGCTTATATGCTGTAGAAACTCTTCAATTACCTGAAAATTACCTCAAATGTCTTAATTGTAAAATTTTCATTGTTAAAATTTTAAATTTTAAACTTTACTTCAGGAATAAGTAAAGGATGCGGTTCTCTTGAATACTCTTGACTATCCCAAGATGTTGAGCTTGATGCATTTTCAAGTTCAGTTACCACACACGACATTATGATAACCTAAAAAAAATGCTGTAATGGAACTCTGAGTTGTTTACTCAAGGAAAGGAACAAAACAAATGAAAAAGTATGAGTAGTTGCTTTTCTAAGTTCTAAAAGTTATTTTGGTTTTATGGTGATTTAATTTTTAAATAGCCATAGCTTAAAATCTCCTTGGCTCAGCCAACTAGACACCTGCCCGTTCCCCTTCCCTCTTCTACTCATCCTGAATATTTACTGAATCTTGTCATCCCTACTTATGTTATGACATAGTTGACACACACATTCGAAGTATGAAAATATTATGCTGAAGTATGAGTCAGTATAATCTTATAATGTTATGCATCTACTGAGCTTAGAGATTATTAAAATTTCCTCGAATTTAAACAAAAAGTACTTTTAACGATGTAAATGCCTTGAAAAATTTAATTAATTCATTTCAGTATAATACAAAACCAGACAGTGACAGATTGTAAAATAAATAATTATTCAAATTGTCAATAAACGCTCATTTTGTTTCTATTATTTAGAACTAGGTCAAATAAATTTTTAATACGCGTAAAGACACTTGAGCTGCTCCCGTGTCTCTGTCGATACTTTGTTAACATTGAACCGATGCCTGTCAAAGTAATGCTGGTGTATCTTTTCAGGCAGATGAGCCAGCAGAAGCAGCCAACTTTCTTTAGGGTGTCGATGAACATGAGGTGATGCTTGGGAGGGGTCAAATTGTGGATGAACTCTTGATAGACCGACTTTATTCGGAAGCCCTGCAGCATAGTCGCCACTTACATCATCCCGAAGCTCCTCTTCGTACTCAGGATGATATAATGACTGGTAAATTGATAAGGACCAAGTTTCAAATCCACAATGGTCAACCCGATCAATCACTTCGTTTTTGCCTGATAATCCTTCGTAAAACGTTGGACTGTAATTTTGGGAAAGTGGAGAGATTATTCCAAAGGCATATTCGCTGCTGCTGGTTCTTCGCACAACGATTTGAGAGGGTCTGTGTTCTTGTTTAGTTTTTCTGAAAATCCAATTAGGGATTTTTATCATCTAAAGGTTAATTAAAATTAAGATATTGAGGCTCGTTCCTATGCCTAATCACTCACCTCATGCTGTCCTTTGTGTATTTTCCCAATTTCTTAAGAATCTCCCAGGTCCACAGATTACCTTCAACAGTTTAAAGGCTCGATGTCGTCAGGCAAAGGGTTCAGTTTCAAATGAGCGTCTTTCTTTAAAGCATCCTTATTTATCCTTATTGGCAGTTGTAAGTTTATAAGGACTTTGATCGTCAAGTACGATCAACTCAATCGGCTAATCTTTAGGGCAGACGGATTCAATAGAAATCAAAAGCCACATCACTTAGAATGACTCACTGGCCATTGATAAACGAGGAATTTTTTAGTTGTACTAATACAGCGAGAATATGCATACAGATTTTGATGCTGAATGGCTGTTTCACCAGCAGAAGTGCGGATGACCTTCCCAGGCACCAAAAAGCAGAACCCACTAGTAGAGGGTAGTATAACAAGATCATTTAAAATTACTATTCCCCTTTATACGCCTTTGTGGTCTGCGAAGCCATATGTCCTCCCTTACCTAATTATTAAGCTAAGGACACCATATTTTGAGTACAGAAATGGACATAATCCGGAGGCGTGTTCCGAACTCTGCCCTCAAAAACCACATGGTGATCGAAGATTATCAAAATGCAGATTTAATTAAATTGGCCAAATATTAGCTTAACTGGAGCAGTTTTAAGACACAGATCGCAGTCTGCTTCTATAGTGTCTACAGGCTATGGCTAAAAGTGAACGAGGTGATCCATCTAAAAATATATTCGCAGATCCATACTTGAGATTAGGGGAATTGTAATCGTCGGATAAAAATTACAACTGGAACACCACAGGTCAACTGCGTCTAAATCGAAGCGGTCTGAATCAGTTTCACGAGGTTCTTTGTGCCATAATTATGCAAACCTGATTCGTTATCTGGAGAGAAGACTCAAGATGGTCTAATTTCTCATTCAGGCTTTATTTAAATAAGGAAGTAAAGATCTAGGGATTTCTTTTATCTTGAACACTTGATTACATTTACAACTGTTCGATTGTATTTAACTCTGTTAGAAACTCAATTTTTAAATCTTTTTTTTAGAAAAGATGTTTCCGACCTTGATCATTCATTATAAGTTTGTCTTACGGATGATTTAATTAAATTCTAGACTCAAGAGGGGCATCACCCAGTGGGCAACGAGGGATTACCTTGTGTCATATGTCGATGGAAAGGTATTTTTATGTGGAGTTCAAAGGTATCATTCTTTTTTCCCCATGGGAAACT